>PVJO010002038.1:0-66325 GCA_004026905.1 Hystrix cristata
AACTAGATAGGGGAAAGGGGGATAAAGAAGAAGGTTAAAAGAAAAGTAAGATGAAAGGGGAAAAAAATGGGAAAGTGTAGCTACACTTGTTGCAAATAGGGAGGGGTGGGTGAATGGAAGGGAGGGGAGGGGAAGGGGGGAAGAGGGGGGAAAACCAAGATGTATCATGTACAGGTACAAAATAACCATGTTGATTATGATCATTATGTATACAATGTACCAATACATGTTCTTGGTAAAAATAATAAAAAAAATTAAAAAAAAACCTCTCTTGCATTGCTATTTACATTTCTGCTAGGTATTAGTCTTTTGCATTAAGCATTCCCTTTCCCTATGACTTCGTTTGAATTTTGGGCACAAATTTTCCTACTGGGAAGAAGCCTCAGGGCACCTGAAAATTGGATTTGGGGAAGGATTTTTTTTTTTTAAAAAAGGTAGAAGACATGTAATAGTTACAGAAAAGTCTAGGCCATAAGTTTCAACCAAAAGTACAGATAAGGAAATAAGACTTGCTTCCTTTGATGAACTAGCCATATCTCAACCTGAGAATCAGGAGAAATGGATTCCAATCCTGTTTCTGTGATGATCCAGCTGTGTGACTTTGGCTGCGTAAATTGATCTCTCCAGGTCTCAGTTTCCTTATCTATAAAACGAATTTTTCAGATGAGTGTTCTCTAAAATGAGCCTCACGACAAATATTCTGTAACTCTAGGAAAAAATTCTATGATCTATCTCTCCCCTTTCATTTAAGTATCATCTTCCCCCAGAAAAAAAATAATTATCTTAGAGGTATCTATAGTAGCAGTAGTAGAGACAGCTATAGTAGCAGTAGTGATAGTGTGTAGGCAATAATGGTAAAGTTATATGAGAACATCATAGAGAGAAGCAGTTCTTAAACGAAAAATCATAAGCAATTGTAGTATCACACTCGAACCATTTCTACTTATGAGCAAAGAACTCCCTCCTGGAGAACTCGTTTTAGTTATAGTTGTATTCTGATTTGTTTACAATTAAAATCGCTAAGCTTTCTAAATAGTACTTGAAATATTAAAGAACGCATACCAGCGTTTAAAGCAGCCACCAGCCTAAAAGCATGCAGGGTTCTTAGCAATTGCTTTAAGGAAACAACCAGATGAAATGTGTGCAACAATTGTAAAATTCTCAAAACAATACATTCTTCTCCTCAGTGTAGAGGACAGACTCTCCACATTTTCCCACATGGCGATAATTTTGTTTACTGCATAACTAAATTTAAGCAAAAGAAATAACAGAAAGAGGTCAGTAACATGAGCTGGGGCATTAAGAACAAAACAAAATAAAGAGGGAAGTCCACTAATTCACTATTAATCATCATTGAGAATCTGTTGGAACCCATGTCTTTCATGTGCTTTTATCACCCATCAACTAGCTTTGGTGGCTATTAAATAAAATTCCACTCCAAAGACCAATGATGGGTGGCTTCCAAGGCTAAGGACTGCAGACCAGAGAAAACCAAGAGGCTTTGAAAAAGACAGTAGCACACAGGGAAGACTGTGGCCTTTGAAATCGGGCTTGAGTTCAAATCTTGGCTCCGCTAAGTCTAGGCACTTGAACCTTTGGTGTGTATTTTTCTCATCTGTGAGAAATAAGGCTAATTCCTGCCCTGCAGTTGTAAGAAATCACGGTACTACACACAAAGTACCCAAGAGGCCCCACAGTAGATGTTACCACAGTTCTTTTGTAGAGGATGTCTCAGTGGAGCAAATCACTCTTTTCTTCCTGTAGAAAGGTCCCAGGTTTAATCTCCAGCACTTGGGTGCAGGGTTGAAGTGGTCCTTGAAAAGTGAAGTAAAGCCATAAAGAGTCAAAAGAAGAAAATGAGCAGAAGCAAAAAGCAAAAGGGAAACCCATGTATTTGCACTGTCATTAAGCCTCATGAAAAGGTCGTTTAAATTCCCTGAATAGTTTTCATGAAAACTCTAATAAATTCCAAGTCTCCCCTTGCTTGACTTATTCAAAATAGTTCTTTAAGTTGAAATACCTTTTTCGTAGACTTTTTTTTCAGACTGTCAAATTTCTACTCATTTTTCAAAGTTCTCCCTGAGGGTGACTAGGGGACCACCACATAACACTCATTATGTGTCCAGTTGTACTTTAATTATTTCATTTACAATGGACAGCGGCTCTGAAGAGTGGATTGTACCAACCCTTTTATACAAAGAGGCAGAAAAACAAACAAACAAAACAACATTAACAGCAACAAAAACTTCAAGCCAGCAAAGGAACCTGAGACTAAAGGATCCAAAAGCCTCCAGTTTGTTCCTTTCTGTCACAGCACACACATCCTTGATCCCCTTCATCAGAATTAATGGGCCGTATTTCTACCCTCTTTCATTACTCGCCTTATCCTTTTTTGTTTGTTTGGTTTTTGTTTTTTGTTTTTTGTTTTTTTGAGACAGAGTCCCACTATGCAGTTCAGGCTGGCCTCGAACTCACTGTGTGGCCCAGGCTGACCTTGAACTCATGGCAATCCTCCTGCCTCAGTCTCCCAAGTGCTGAGATTATAGGTGTGTGCCACCACACCTGGAGATTTATCCTTTTTCCATATCAATGATTTCATGTTGTTTTGTATGTTAACTTACAGTATTTTCATTCTCCATTTTGGTGGCTATATTCCATTCATCAAACATTCGTTGAATATTTTTTATAGGTAAAATACTGGATCATATTCAGGCTCTATGCAGATTGTAAACTGTTTTTCTGTTCTGTTTTATTACTTTTTTAAAAACTGTGGTAGGGCTGGGGGTGTAGCTCAGTGGTAGAGTGCTTGCCTAACGCATCACATACAACTTACTATCTTAAACCATTTTTAAGTGTACAGTTCAGTAGTATTAACTATATCCACACTGTAGTGCAACTGTAAGTTACTTTATTAGTGTCCAGAAGTTCTCTAATGCCTGGCATATGTTTGCTGAATGGTTGGGACTTTACTATCTATCTTAATTCCTTGGGTGGCTCTAATAAAACATCATCAACTGAATAATTTACAAACAATAGAAATTCATTTCTCACAGTTCTGGAGGTCAGGAATTCCAAGATCGAGTTTCTGGTAGATTTGGTGTCTGGTGAGGACCGTGTTCTGGTTCACAGTGAGCACTTTCTTGCTGCTTGTCACATGGTGGAAGGAAAAAGGTGGCTTTCTGGGACCTGTTTTATAAGAGCACTCATCCCCTGAAGACTCTGCCTTCCTGATCTAGTCGACCTCAAAAGGACCTCCTAATACCATCACCTTGGGAGTTAGGATTTCAACATCTGAATTTTGAAGGGGCACAGACATTTAGGTCACAGCACCAATCCAACCCCAAAATGGCCTCTAGACTGAGTCCACCCTTCCCAGAGGAATCTTGGCCCTGGCAATAAGAATAGAATTATTATTTCTCAAGCAAATTTATTTTAAATAGTCCCCAAAACTATCATAATCTCATGTATTTATTTTTATTTATTTTCAAAATACTTCACAAGTTCACAAGGTTCAAAAGCATAAAAGCTTATATGATGAAAACTCCAATTCAGGCTCCTAGACACTCAATTTCCCACTCTGGATGCAACATCCTTCTGGAAAGATTTTTAGGCATATATAAGCAAAAAAATGCACATTTAAACAGATTTGATATATCTTGAAAATTATGCCACTTAGTCTATATATATACATATATTCACTTCATATATCCCCAAAATTATATCACTTACAATGTTCATTTTTTACATTTCATGGGTGTATCATAATTTAATCAGTTTCCTGTTGATCAGCATTTAGGATGTTTTTTCTTCTTTTTTGCCAATCATTCATTAGTAAAACATGACTGCAATGAACAGCCTGTACATACATCATTTTACAAGTGAGCAAGCATATCTGCAGAATAAACTTCTAGACTTGCAATTACTCGCTTAAGGATGTTCACGTCTAGTTTTGGTAGACACTGCTGGAGATTTGTGTACTTTTGCTTCCCTCCCACTTTAGTAGCTTGAGAATCACTGAAGTGTAATGACAGATGCTACTGACGATGGGAGTGTGTTGCACATGTGGAAAGAAGAGGGGCAAGGAAAGTAGAATTGCTACCCCTTGTTTTCTTTTGTTTGATATTTTTGCTTCATCAGAGAGAATCTGCTTGGCCAGGCTGGTAATGCCAAGCTCCACCTCCTCAAGGTCTCCAGAGTCTCTAGCCCCAGGTCACACGCTCAATTAGACCCGGGTGGGAGCTCTGGACAGAACAGGGTCCCTTTGGAGGGAGCCTCAGACAGGCAAATATTGGATTAGTGTATCTATGAAGCAAACTGTCATCCCAGTTTTCCTAGAACAGTTCCTCTGATGTGTAGGCATATTTACTAATAGTGTTCTCTTCAAACTCAGACGTGTCCTCAATGGGATTGATTATAATTTACTAACATTGTGTAGGGTGAGGCAGTTCAATCTGTGCCTTAACACGTCCTTCAGGTTTGTGCAGGTACCTGAAGAGAGACTCAAAGGGAAAAGGAGAGGTCAAGCGCTTGGGACAGGGGCCCTGCTGCCATTGTACAACGTGACTAAGAGGCCTTTACACTTATAATAAACGAACACATTTATCTACTAGGAGTTAGATGGTTCTTAAACCTTCTAAATCAGACACACCAATTCCCTGTCTACTGACACATATGTATTATTAGGCATTTTCTCCACAAAATAGATAACAGAAAATCTATTAAGGCAGTAATCCCTTGACCTCAGCAGATATAATACCCACACTTGGCACTCATTTGACAGTTTAGATGAGGCCAGGCCTTGAACTAACGGACCACTCGGGGCTTTTAACAAATGCATCCCTGCCAGTACCTTCACCCCATGCAGTCAGACCATGGAGTCTGGTCTCTGTGAGAGAATGGGCAAGAATGACATTCTCAGTTCTGTTCGAAGATGCTCTACTTTGATTTATTCCAAAGCTTTGTGTAAGCAGTGTAAAGGATAGACATGAAGTAAGGCAGATGCCGCTGTCCATTGCCTCCTTTGTTTTCTACAGAGACTCCATAAATTTGGTAGTCTTGGCAGCCTGCAGAGGGTAAGATGTCTGGGAGGTCAGGGGAGCCCAGAAATGTGGGCTTACTTTCTTTCATACTTCCAGCCACATTAGCAACCAGAAACAATTTATGCTACCATATAAGGTAAAAATTTACTTCCTCAGCAAGCTACTTCTTTCAGGCTAATGTCCAGATTCCAGACCTTGAAATGCTTGTGGTGCCCAGCCTGGGGCAATCGCTCCTTATCTACACCTGGGCAGCAGAGTGTAGGAGTTTCCCCATTATTTTGCAGGCAGGACTGGCCTTGGTCTACCACAAACATATTTAGCCTTTAAGTTCACAAATAAACTCTGGGCCTCCTCCTGAATTAACACAAGGTAAAGGACATCTGTGTTGATTTTGATCAGCTAACTCCATGGCCCAGACTTTCCACATTGCTAATCACTTTGCCTCATCTCTTGCTGATTACTTTTTATTGCAAAAGCCCATCTCTTCAATTGCTGTCTGATTCTTTTTGTCTCTCAAAACTATTCCTTCTGTGAAACAATTCATCACTTGCACACACGCAGCTTTCATTGTTTCCTTTTCATTTGAAATGTTTATTCTCTCTACTTTTGTTTCCATCATAGTCACATGCATCCTCTTCCTACCTCTTAACAGTGGAACAGCCTTTGTACGGTCTAGACACATAGGAGTCAAGAGTGTTCACCATAAAGTATGCCCCAAATCTACGCACAATCATGGCAAACATTCCCAGTGATGAAAATGACCACTAATAACTGGTGATGCCATTAGTCCATGCCAAGCAGGACAGATGAACTTTTCTCTGAGGTATAGTTTGTTGATCTCTGTGGAATACACTGAAAGTTGGGATTTTTTTTCTTTTCTTTTTTCTTTTTTTTTTCTTTCTTTTTTTCTAGTGCCAGGAATTGACAGGCCAGGGTCCTCACACTGAGCTACATCCCCAGCCCTTTTTTTGTTTGTCTGTTTGTTTGTTTTTTTAGACAGGGTCTTGCTGTACAGTTCAGGCTGGACTTGAACTCACTATGTAGCCCAGGCTGGCCTCAAACTTGCAGCAGTCTTCCTGCCTCAGGCTCCCAGAGTGCAGGGTTCACAGACATCAGAGAATTTCTTTTCTTCTTTCTTTCCATTTCTCTTCTTTCTTCCCTTTCTCAACAGAAGAGGGCTTCAAATCATGTGTAGAATCTAAATGTACTGATCATGATTTGAATGACTAGGGGAAAAATGGAACAGAGTTGAAGCCATCCTACTATTAACTTGAAATGAGAAATTACTATAAATGAGGAATTCATATAAATAATTTTCTTGTAAACCACTAAAATATCAGGGTCACTTGTTATTGCGGCATGACTTAGCTTAACCCAAGTAGTACAGCCAAATTTCAGAAAGCAGGGGAAAAACAGTAGGGAAATTGGGGGTGGGGAAAAAGAGAGATGGTGAGGAGACTGGAGGTTTAGGTGCCAATGAGCCATCAAGAAAGCCTCTAAGGGAAACAATAGACTCTGGAAAGATCTAAGACCAGAAGATTCAGTTGGAACAAACCGGCAGGAGAACAGGAGGACAGGATTGTGGACTGAAGGTTTACGTGCCCCCCAGAATCCATGTGTTCCGAATCTACTGCCCGCGTGAAATGATGGTGTTAGAAGGTGAGACCTTCAAGGCGATTGGTTTTAGAGGAGCGCACACGGCAGAGCCTCCGTGAGTGGGATTAGTGCGCTTGTCAGAGTCATGAGAGAGCCCGCTATTCTCTGCTCTCACTGTGTGAGGACACGGCAAGAAGTCAGCAGCCAAAACCCAAAAGAAGGCCCTCACCCCGATCCACCATGCTGGCACCTTCATCTTGGACTTTCACCTCCCAGAACTATAAGAAATTAATTTCTATTTTCTATAAGCTACCGAGACTATGGTATTTTTGACTATAGGAAACTAACCAATCTAGAACAGGGAGAAACAGACATAATTCCAAGTAAATTATGAACAAAAATATCTTATTTTTAGTAGTCTGTGGAATAGAAATGAGAGAGTCTTTGGGGGCTAAGATTAAAAGAAACTGTAAGATTTTCCTTTCTTCGTGGCCAAGTTTGACTGTTGTGGTATGATTGGAAGTTCCAGATGAAATTCTTAAAGTATCCCACACAAATCTTTATCAGGAAGGATGACATTTTAGATGCAGCATAGAGGTTGTAGTAATTCAGTTTCAACCTACTGCCTGGGCCCAATTTTTGTGGTCACATGCAATCTCTGGAGGACGCAGAGGTCCCAGCCAGGGAAGCCAAGCACTGGGTTGGTGTACACATAGCACAGCTTGCTACTTTTCTATATTCTTTGTGTCAACTGTGCGCTTTGTGTCAACTGTTTCTGATACAGTAGGTGTTGAAAACCAGGATCCTAATTTTCCTCGTGGGAAAGAAAGATACTGTATTTTGATCAATTGATTGATTGTGGTATTGGAGACTAAACACAAGGCCTTTGTACTGAGCAGCCATTTTTATTTTTATTTATATATATATATATATTTTTTTTTTGTTTTTGTTTTTTTTTGTGTGTGTGTGTGTGCCTGGGATTGAACTTAGGGTCTTGCACTTGCTAGGCAAGCACTCTAACCACTGAGATAAATCCCCAGCCCCTATTTTTTTATTTTGAGACAGGATCTCACTAAGCCACTAAGTTGCCCAGATTGGGCTTAAATTCTTGGTCCTCCTGCCTCAGCCTCACAGTGTGCTAGCTTTACACATGTGCATAATTGCTAGCAATGTGCTAGCATTACACACACTTGACGAAAGACATAGTATTTAGAAGTGGACTTTCCCATAGTTTGAGTGTGTTATATTTGTTACTAACACTGTGGGCAGTTGTGAATAACTCCTGCCCAGGGCTGGCACAGACTCTGAGGTCACTTGAATCTACTTCCTGGTCTCTAGAATGCACTGAGGCAGTGATTCTGTAAGTGTGGTCCTTCAAGCACCAGAATCACCTGGAACTGGGGAGCGTGCAAATTTGGGGGCTTCATCAAACATCTACCAAATTTAAAACTCTGGGAATGGAGCCCGGCAGTCTACAATGTAACAAGCCCTCCGAGGGATTCTGATGCACACTTGAGACAGAGTCATTACACTGGGGGCTTCAGTCTGAAAATAAACCAGGGACTCTTTCAAAAAAGTCTTAGTAGCCCCAGGGTAAGACACGAATCGCTGCACACCCTCCTCTGAGCATTCTATGTGATCAACCACTCCGGTTTGCCAGACGGCCGCCCTATCTTCGCAGTGCCTCTCACAGAGCAGGAGGCCCTGGAACAGGTTCAGTTCCTCCTGAAGTGCTGAACTGAGCACCCCAGCCAGCTCCTCCTGGGCCACTCTAGCTCAGACCTAAGTCAGCTTTGGGACAAGCATAACCTTCTCTGCTCTCACGGCTTCCTCCACAGTATTTCCTAGTGAGATTGGAAGCGGTTCCTGATGAAATCAACCCTGTGCAATCGGTATCATCTCTATTTTACATGCAAGGAAACTGAGGTATAGACTCTAATAACTTGCCACACTTACAAAATTAAAAAGTGATGGAATTGAGATTAAATCCAGTTGATCCAACTTCAGAATCTACCAAGAAATGGTTTGGAACATTCCTGGGACCCTTTGAAAGGCTGCTCTGAGGAACACTGTCCACATCAAGTTGACAATGTCAAAAGTACCTTGTAATGTCAACCTACTGCCATCGGTCACTTTGTTTTCCCAAAGGAGACGGTTGGTCCAAACATTAATAAATGGAGAAACAATTCTAATTTCAAGAAGGGTGTATTTTTATTTCCCTTAACCTATTTGCTCTTTAAATTTTCTCTAAGCCAAGAAGCAAGAGCAGCCAACCTCCCTGAACAGCAAGCTCTACTCTGCACACCTCCGTGGAACACCAATAAGCACCTCGCATGGAACAAGTTCAAACAGAGCTCCTCATGGCTTACCACCAACCTGTTCTTCCCCGGTCTTCCCTGTCTCAGTAAACACATAACAGCAGTCAACCCAAAGTCCTGCCAGTCATCTTTTATTCCTTCTTTTCTCCTTCCTCCCACATTTGCTTCATCAGTAAGTAATGGTAGTTCTACTTCCAAAACATATTCATTTTACATCTCTACTTTTTTCCATCTCTGCCATCATCACCTAGTCTAAGCCACCACTGACCTGTTATTGTTTGGATCAAATTTGTCCCCCAGAAGACTCAGAGGTGGAGCTTTAGAAGGTGATTAGATCATGGCAGTACTATTTTATCAGCAGATTAGTTCACCACTGATGAGTTCAAGATGAATGTGGTATTAGGAGTAGAGCCTGGTTAGAGGAAGTAGGTCACTAGGGATGTGCTTTTGAAAGGTGTATCTCTTCCTCTCTCCCAGGCTCTTGCTCTGTTCTCTGCTTCCTGGATGCTATGAGTTGAGCGGCTTTCCTCTGCCGTTCTGCTGTCAGCCTGTGAGTGAGGTGACCATGAACTGAAACCTCTGAAACTGTGAGCCAAATTCAACGTCTCCTTTAAGTAGTGGGTGTCAGGTATTTTGTCCCAGCAATGAAAAGCTGAGCAATACACCTCCTAATTAGCTACCCCATATTTATCATTCCATCCCCTAAAGTCCATTTTCTACACATATTCTGAGGGAATTTTAATTTTTTTTTAATTTTTAAAAATATAGATTGGCAGGGCTGTTTTATAGCTCAGTGATAGAGCACTTGCCTCATATGCACAAGACTCTGGGTTCAATCCTCGCACCACAAAATAAATAAAGGAATAACAATAAAATACCTCTACATTGGCTTATGTCACTCTTGTGTTACCTTCCAGGGTTCCCCATCACATTTGGAATAAAACCTAAATTTCTTCCTAGGGTACACAGAGCCCTCAGAGGAGCCACGCCCTGGCCGTTCCCTGACCACACTCAGGCCTGCATACCCCTCTTCACCCACTCTAACCTTCTGTTCTTCACGAAGGACAGGCTTAGTGCTGCTTCAGGCTGCAATACTGTTTCTCTGCCTGAAAATGTCTTTATTTTCTTGTTCCGGGCCCACGTTCTTCAGTTTTCAAAGTGAAGGTTATTTCTTAAAAAAATCTTTCCATACTCACCACCCCATTTAAAGGAGAAGATTCTATCTCATAGTAGTACTCATTTATCACCTTCATGGGGAAGTGAGACCAGAATGTGCCATCCTCAGACATGCTGCTTTGACTTAATGATCTGAACTAAAAGCAACTGGAAATCAGAAGGTGCCAAAAGAGCTGTCCGCTCTCCACATTCCTGCCTAAAAGCAGGACATACATTCTTTATAAGAAAGACAGTTCCTGTGAAGGGGACGATCTTGTCGCCAGTGACGGTGAGGTAGGAAGACAGGGCGTGGCTTAGACCGGCTGGGAAGGGAGGTGTGACCAGATCCCAGGAAACATCCTCGGAACAATTCTCAGGACCCCATATGTGCATGTACAAGAACTCAGGATGCATGGAATGAATGAAAAGAGACAGTTGCCATTAAGCGCTTCCTAATGTACCACCCTGCCTTAGCTTGCTTTATATTCTCTAGGATATACTTTTATTTTTATTTTTACTCAGCTCAAACTGCTCTACAGAGCCAGTTTCTCCCTCATGCTTCATTTTCCAAATAAGTGTGAAACTTTGCCACCGTTTTTGCTCATTTCATTCAATTCCTTGTTTGAGTTGGAAAGAACCTGGAAACCATCTCCAGAAGGAGACTCCAGCACCCCCAAATCCAATAACAACAGGATCAAACAAACCTTATTAAAATAACCCATATCTTCTATTAGTCTACCAGTGTGTCTGCTAGTCAGACTTCCACAGTTTAGGACCTATAGAAGCCAAAATCCTTTTCTTTGATCTATTACAATTTTTTACCCTTTGTTAAAATGGTAGCTAAGCCTCTGAGCCAAACTGCTTTATTGGGACTTTTCACTTCTTTCCTACGAAATCTCCATGATGTGTAAAAATATTAACATCACATTAAAACATGTCTGTCTCTCTTGTATTAGCCCGTCTTTCATCAGCTTAATTCTCAGGTCCCAGATACAGACTATAAAAAGAAAAAATTTTCTATCCTGAAGCAACTCTTATTTACCAAAATTTATATTATTTATTTTTTTACTTACTGTTTTGTTTAATGTCCTTCCCACCACAACGTAAATGCAGTGAAGGTAAGAGGATTATTTGCCTTGTTCACCACCATGTCTACAGGCTTGGCACACAGGCAGATGCTCAGTGAATGTTTGTGGAATGATTGAATCTGCACAAGGTGATGTAGTTTAAGTCCTGAGGAGAACAAGATACCTGAAAGAAGAAAGGCCAGCAGACCCCCACTAACCGTTACCACCCACAGAATCATTGGTTTCAGGTCTCAGACACATTTGTTTCAGCTACTGTGTTACCTGAGCGTTGACTAAGGGCAATTGATCTTCTACAAAAATTGATCTTCTACTTTAGAGACAAGGAAGACAACTGTGAAGATTTGAAGGAAGGCAAAGTGAACTACGGTAAAAGGCGTTGTGAAGAACACAGAACAGGAGGTTTAAAAGTGAGACAGATATCAAAGAATTAAATTCAAAGAATGAAAGCCTGACTTTAAAAAGCAATTTTAACACAGAATCCTTGAGATAAAAGAAGAAAGGGGAGAGAGAGATAGGAAAGAGGTTGAGATACTAGAGATAGTGAGAAATTAGACAATAAGACACATTCTGTTCTGCAGTGGATTAAAATTAAACCTTCTACCAAGTAGTCTGTCTCTCTATCTATTTATCTATCTATTCAAAATGTATATATATTTTCTGGGGAGAAGAGTAATCAAAGCACATTTTATTATATACAAAGAAAAAGGAAACAAGTGTGAAGCAGTGGCATTTGCCATGTTGAGAAAGATAACAGTCCTCCAACAACAAGAGGATTCTTGCCTAGTTTCACCCCAGCCTCTGATGGCCCATGAGAGCCTCTTCCAGTTTCAGGCGCTACTTGGCACTTCCCAAGTGTGGCTGACCTGATGAAATCAAATTTGAATGAATAGAGACGTACAGTGCCACAGCAATACACTTTCCCCATAATCAATAGTTTGTTAGCCAAGAAGTACCTATAAAGTGTTTGTGCTGGGAAATACAAAAGCAGAAAGACAAATGACTTCTTTAAAAACTGAACTTTTTAAAATGTAAGAGGTGTTACATGCATGCATTTTATACAACAGAAGGGTTTTATAAATATAGAGACCAAAGTTACAGTAAGTCTCTGACTTATGAACGAGTTCTGTTCCAGGAAAACATTCGTAAGTTGAATTCATTCGTAATCTGACAAAGTGAGTATTAAACGGTACACCTGTGAATCTTATACGTACACTTGTGAAAGTTTGCAACTTGAATGTTCGTAAGTGAAGGACTTACTGTAGTCATATGATTATGGCCATTTCTGTTTCAAATCAATATTATAGGAAATACATTTTTTGTTATTTTTTTAAAATAGTTTAAAAAGAAGACTATCATAAGGGAAGTTATAATGGAAAATCATGCAAACTTAAATTTGATGAGAAGTATTCCCCTTGTGAAAATAGGCTTGTGATTTAAAAAAGAATGAATTTGAGGAGATTTTTAATGATGGCACTGATGTCAGTTTATCTTCAGTGTAGTGGCTGAGACACATTAGAAACAGACAGCCCTGGATTCTACTTCCAGCTCCAACACGCCTTTGCTGGGTAAATCACTTCATCTCTCTGAGCCAAGTTTTCTCATCTATAATATGGGGGCCTGGTATTATTTTAAGGATTAAATGAGAATATGGATAGAAGACGTCTGGCGCAAAGCAATGTCATAATAATTATTAACACAATGTAGTAAATACTTATTTTGTGTCTCTGGCATGGCAGGCATTGTTCTAGGTGGTAGCGATGGAGATCAGGACTGCCCATGAGCTTACACAGATCGTACGCAGAGCAAACCCACAGGCCACCATTGGCATCGCCCAGGAGCTGGATATTCAATGTTGTGCTAGGTAGGGTAGGTAATGTGGGAGTCAGAGGGTGCATTATTCTTGCAATTAAGTAGTTTATTAGTTAATTGAGATGCATGAAATGGGGACAAAGTATATTGAGGTGCTAATTTGCATGATATAATTAAGTACAGGCTGAGCTCACTTTTCACAGTAGTTCAAGAATGTAAAAATGACTACACAAACATACACCAATGGGAAGTGAGCCTAGAAATTAGTGGGAAATGATTATTCTACAGCCTGTAAATTTTCTTGTAAAAACACTCAGAACTCTCTTATAATCATTTATAAATGTACAGGCTGAGGCAGGAGGATCACTGTGAGTTCGAGGCCAACCCGAATTACATAGTGAGACCTTGTCTCAAAAGACCAAAAAAAACAAAAACAAAAACAAAAAAACCCTATAAATGTATGAAAGAATAATCAAACTCATTTATTTCATACACGTTTGAGTACCGAGGACTACAGTGTTTGACTTTTCTTTAAAATCTCATCAAGGGTAGTTGCAACAGTACTTGCCTTTTTTTCATCATATAACTTACTATTCATCTTTTCTATGTCTTGGAAAATTGTCATATTCCTTTCTAAGTTTAGATCAGCTTCCAACGTTTCATCCTTTGCATTTTAATGCCATGAAATACCTCCAACGGTTTCTTTATTATTGATATAAAGCGTTTTCCTGAGTCACTCCCTCCAGGACACTGAAATCCTTTTCATCACAACCACGTTCCCCTGCCCTGGAGAAGCCCCTCCAGCTACCTCGAGGCTCTCAAGCCCTAGCAGTGTCCACGTGGCCACCCACACTCAGCCGCCTTCTGCAGCTCCGTTTAGGCTGGACTCGAATTTCACCTGCAGCATTTTCACTTTTTATTTCTTCGGCGCACTTTTGTTGGTCAATTTGCTCTTTAATGACCCCTTTTTTGTAAAATGTCACAGGAGCTTATCACTGGGAGACAAGAAGGATATACAACAGCAAACACTGCTCTCTGAGGGACCGGAACAACAAATGTACAGTGACCGCTCAGCAATTGTCTTTGAGAGAAGTGACCTCATTGGTCATAGATCCTGATAGGGCATCTGTTGTTTACACAGCAATCTGTGTAGTGGAGAACTAGCAGCGAAGTTCGCACTTTGTATGGTTACTCATCGTCAATACACTATGGCAACTGAAATTTGAACCACGATATTGTAGAACTAGTATTATTTAATTAAAATATGGTAACAAATTCGTGCATATCAGAATCATGCAAAAAGAGAATATTCTATATTATTGTTCTTACCTTTTAGAGCCTGTATTAATAAAAAAATGTCATGATAGAAAGCTGTCTCATACATTGTAACTGAATTGGATTTACATGAAAGGTTAATGAGCATAATACATCAAAATGAAATGTTAAACATGTACTTCAGCACAGCGTACGTAAAGCTAATAAACGTCCACTAAATCACACACAGTATACCTATCACACAGCTGCACAGCACTAGGGGCCAAAGTACAATGGCCTCTTGTATTTTCCAATACTTGATTCCACCTTTTTTTCGCCTCTATTTGCCTTTTATTTTCCTTTTCTTCTACTGAAATTCAGACCAAATTAAATGTAACACCTCATGTTAAAATAGCAACACCAGCTAGGTGTGGTGGCAAACACCTGTAATGTCAGCTACTTGGGAAGCTGAGGCAGGAAGATCACAAGTTCAAAGCCGGCCTGGGCAACTTAGGGAGATGCCATCTGCAAATTAAAAAAAGAAAATTTTTAACAAAAAAAAAAAAGGGGCTGAGAATGTAGTTCAGAGGTAGAGTGCTTGCCTAGCATGTATGAGACCCTGGGTTCAATCCTCAGCGTGATCACCAAAAAAAAAAAAAAAAAAAGGTGGGGGGAGAAAAAGAAAATAATATAAAAGTTTTTTTCGATCTCCCTACTACCCTGGTGTCTTTCTATCTACCTATTCTGTCACTTGGATGTTTTTCTACTCTTAATAATGATAGTATCATGAGGGTAGAAAGTGAGATTTTTTTTTCATGTTCAGATTTGTATTATTTGAATTATTCTTGATGAGTATGGATGAATGTGTTTAACATTTACAAAAGCAATAATAATTTTCACTAAAAATGAAATCAAAAAAGTTAAAACATTTTGAAATAGTTGAAAAAAATTCATTTAGAATTTTCCTGACTGGCCTAATTAATTTTTTAAGAGATGGTACAATGTAGCATCTTAAATGACAAAATTAGTCCTTACTTTTTCTTTCTATAATTTTATGATGCAGATTCTTCCTACAAAACAATCAACTGCTTGTTCTTTATATTATTTCCTACTCCACACTATACTAAAACAATTATTTCCCTACTACTGAAGATCTTATCAAAATTTTATTTTTGTTGAAAGATAAAATTAACATCTAACCCTGATTAAAGAGTTGATTTAAAAGTCTGCATGAGGAAATAACCCAGGACATTGGTTTGGACAAAGATTTTTTTGGATGTGACCCCAAAAGTGCAGACAACAAAAGTAAAAATTGACAAATGGGATTACATCAAACTAAAAGTTTCTATATAACAAAGGAAATAATCAACAGAAGAAAGAGAAAACCTATAGATTAGAAGAAAATAATTGCAAATTATTCATCTAACGAGGGGTTAATTTCCAGAACATACAAGAAATTCAAACAATTCAATAGTTAAAAAAAAAAAATCGGATTTAGAAGAAGCATGCCTGCAGTCCCAGAGTTCTGAGAATCTGAACTACAAGAGGATTACAAGTTTTGAGCCCTGGCTGGGCAACTTAGAAACTTAGGGAGACCCTGTCCCAAAATAAAAGGTTCTCTGTACAGGCCTGGGTTTGATTCTTGGTACCACAAAATAACGACAATGGGAATAAGTAAAATACATAAAAATGGGTGAATGTCCTGAGTAGACTGATCATCAGGAAAATGCAAATAAAAACTACACTGAAATGCCATCTGACTCCAGTTAGAATGACTGCTATCAAAAAGTCAAAAAATGACAAATGCTGGTGACTGTGGCAAAAGGAAAACTCTTATGCACTGTTGGTATGAATGTAAATTAGTATAGAAATTATGGAAAACAATATAAAAGTTTCCCCAAAAATCTAGAAATGAAACTACCATATGATTGCACAATCCCAGTATGGCGTATCTATCTATCTATCAATCTATCAATCTATATATCTAGATCCATGTACATACATACATATATATATATATATATATATGGATGGAACAAGAGGACACCATGTTAAGTGAAATAAGCCAGACACAGAAAGACAAATAACAAATAACAAAAGAACATTCTAACTTACATGCATGCTCTGGTTTGGATAAAGTGTCCCCTAAAGGCCCAGGGAGCTGTTGGGAAGTGGTGGGACCTTTAAGAGGTGGGCCTAGGTAGAAGTCTTCCAGTCACAGAGGGCCATGCCCTTAGAGGAAATATCAGGATGTTGATCCTTTTTCTTCCTCTTATTTTGGTTCCTGACTGCCATGAGTTGACAAGTTCACTCCACCACACACTTCCTGTCATGATGTGTTATCAGCACAGTCTGAAAGAGTGCCAATTCATCATGGACTGGAGCCTCTGAAACTGGGAGCCAAAATAAACCTTTCATCTTTTTAAACTGATTATGTCAACTATTTTATTCCAGGAATAGAAAGCTGACTAACACAATGTGAAAGTAAAAAGTTCACCTCAAGGTAAAGAACAAAACAGTAATTACCACAGTCTGGGAAGGGTGTGAGTGAGGGAAGGATAGAGAAAGATGGTTAATGTGTACAGGGGTGCAGCAGGATAGAGGGACTAACTTCTAATGTTCTATAGCTCAGTAAGGTAAGTTATGGGTGACAACAATTCATTCAATATTTCAAAATAGCTAGTAAAGAGAATTTTGAATGTTCCCAACACAAAAAAATGATAAACACCACAAGTTATAAATACGTTAATTACCCTGATCTTGTCATTAAACATTGTATATATGTATTAAAATGTCATATTGGATTCCACAAATATATACAATTTCTACAGTCAATTACAAATAAAAATACTTTTTAAATTGTCTGCCTGAAGTTTTGTTTGCAAACTCAGAGCCTTTAAATTCAGGGATATAAGCCTTGTGTTCAAACATTAAGCAATCATCATTGGCTACTAAAGATTAGAGAGAAGTCATTCAACTGAGTCTAAATTTTAATGTCCAGGTTGAGGATGTAGCTCACTGACACGCTTAGCATGTGCAAAGCCCTGGGTTTATTCCCCAGTACTGCAAAAACAAACAACTTTTACTGTGTCTTTAAATTTTGTTTCAAACAGCGTTTTTTATAATACCACATATCTGTTTATGAAATTGATAATTAATAGCTTCCAGCTTCTAGCAAGCTGTTTTTTTCCAAGCCCAGATTCACAGAAGGGTTTGCGCTTTTTTTCCTCAATTGAAGATAGGTTTAAAAAACAAAATGATAATCAGCTAGTTACACTGAACTCTCAGACTTGCTGAAGATATCTTCGGGGTTTTGTTTTTTTTACTTGCTTCTCTACCTTTACATTCTGGGAGGTCAGCTTCTTGTTAGCCTCCCTATTTCTGTTGATAGAAGGAGTATCCCAAATCTCTCCCTTGCCCTGCCCTGTCATCCCTACAACTCTTTAATCTTGTATCCTAATTGCCTGTGGTACATGTGTGTGATGTCCTAAATGTTAACATCTATGTAGGATTCTCTCATCCTAGTCACTGAGGCCACTTCCAAAATGGACTCCTGTGTCTGCAATGTGAGAGCTCCTCACAACACTTTTTCTTGTCTGTTTATTCTGACTTTTACCAATTCCTCCAGTTTAGTATTTGTGATACTCCCTCCTTTTTCACTTTCACCACTCCTCCTGACTGAATTCTTACCTTCTCTTATACCTGGACTTGTACAACAGCCTTGGCCCAGAGCTCCCAAGCCCCACCCTTCTGCAGACAGAGGAGACTCTCGCCAGCCATTCTCATTATTGCTCTGTGCACAGGAATCTACAGCATTTCCCAGAAAATCCACTCTGTTTCATCAGCTTCAATTCAAGAACCTTCACGATCTACTTCTTTTCTTTATCGAGTATCAAATGATACTACTGTCTAGTAAATACGATACTCTCCATTTATAAACAACTTATGTTGCTTCCTGTGGAAAACCTCACCTAGTGTTTGGGGGAGGTTACTCCCTTTAGTTTAGTTTAGTTTAGTTTAGTTTAATTTAGAGAGAGAGTCTCACTAAGTTCCACAGGCTGAGTTTAAACTCTTGATCCTCCTGCTTCAGCCTCCCCAAGTGCTAGGATTACAGGCATGTGCCACTGTGCGCAGCTAGGAAACCTCATTTTATTCCCAACTCCTTATGAAGACCTGAAGGGTGTCTAGCTGTCTTTCTGACCTCATTTCCTACCAGGACCCTGCAGTTCACTCTGCTGTAGCCATGCTTGTTCTTGGCATTCTTTCCCCCTCGGGGCTCTTTGCACTAGTCTTCCCCTCTGTCTTGAGACCCCTTTGCCTATTTTGTTGCATGCCTGGCTCCTTCTCATCACTTGGGATTCAGGGCAAATTCTCTCTCCTGAGACTGGCTATCTTGGCTAATACATACTCACAGATGCTTCAGTAACTGTGCTTAGTTTAATTTTTTCTTCTTTCTTTCTTTCTTTCTTTCCTTTTTTTTTTTTTGTGAAATTGGGGATTGAATCAAGAGCCTTCACACAGATCTACACCCCAGCCCTTTTTCATATTTTACTTTGAGACAGGCTCTCACTAAGTCACTAAATTGCCCAGGCTGGGCTCAAAGTTGCGATCCTTCTGCCTCAGCCCCCTAGAGTGTTGGGATTACAGGTGTCACCAACACACCTGGTTTAGTTCTATTTTCTTCATAGTATTTTATGCCATTTTTTACTTGGTTGTTACCTGGCTCTGCCACTGGAATAAATAGCCATGAGCACCTGGATCTTGGCTTTCTCCCTACAGCCTAGGACACACTGGTAATAACATTTGTTGAATGAGGTCTAGTGATACAATTTTCACTCCCCTATTAAACTAAGCCATCCTCGATGCTGTCTTGCATATACAAATTTTGCATTTACAAATTCCTAGCCATGTGCTTTCTTCATTCTATTTTCCTATACAAACTTTCTTTGCTGTTCCTTTTCAACAATGTGTACCAGTCACTTCCTTCAAGATATAGCTCAAAGGCCTCTTGCAAAAGACTTCTTCCATTCTCTCTGCCATGAGCACTCTGTTACTTCGCACTCTGTTACTTGGGAGGGTCATTTTCCACATCTGTAAATGGAAATGTTAATCTAGACCAGTGGTTGCAAAATGGCAAGCCAAAGGGTAGAAGACCCACTTGTGTGTTCATTGGCCCATATTTAAACTCCAGTCTTTGGCAATATTTGAAAATTGGAGAAATAGGGAGAGCTTGAAATTTTACCCTCTCTGAAAAAAAAAAGAAAAGAAAAAAAGCTCAGAAGATCAGACAAGACACCTATATTTCTGCACGGCAAAAAGTTTACTGAAAAAGAAAGCAGCTGTCCCTCAACACTGGGTATGGATACTTCCATGGCATGATGTCCAGCTGCCCTGAATGCTCTACTTGTTTATGTTACCTCTCCGTCGAAGTTTGAATAGAGAGCCCCAAACTGTGTTCTCTCTGAGGTCTCCTCCAGCTCTACACTCCACCTCTGGGTGAATATATCACTTTATCTCCCTACTCAGACTTTAAAGTTCTTGAAAGCTACAGTCTGGTGCTTTTCCTTTGCTTGCACAGGCTATAGTGCTGGGCGTAAAGCAAACAATTAAAATTTGTTTATCGAACATTAAGTTTAGTTGTATCTGTAAATACACAATAAAAACCAAATACCACCTAATAAAAATTTATTACAGGTATTTGGTCGGCTTTTATAAGGAAAGACACCCTATCAACACGGAATTAAAATACGAACACAGTGTTTGTGTGATATGGAAAGTCTAACTCTGGGCAGATACCAAGCAAATGAACTTTCACTTGGACAACAGAAAAGAAATGTGATCCTTTAGGCTTCCTTGTGTGTAACTCCCACTAATTGTTCATTGTAGTTATACAGGCATATCAGGAGCAGAATGTACTCTAGGGAGAGAAAACTATTGCCATTAGTCCTCCCAAATAATGATCATGTGCTCAACAGCTGGGAAATACTGAGACTCTCATTTTTTACAATACCAATGACTACCTTGCTGTGTTCCCACAAAGCCACAAAATATTTGGCATGGTTCACGACCACCATATTTAATAAATCTCATTATTCTTTTTTTGCAATAATTCATTAACTTTAAAGAGAAACACATTACATAAAATATTTTCCGTAGATTAATAGCAATAGCTGAAAAGATTCCAGGCCGGACCATGTCTAGTCCGCCAAAATGAATGGGAGTCACAGGTCTGTGACTGAGGGTAGATTTATGAGCAGTGTTGTCAAAGCCTAGAGTCTGAACACTTTCTTGTCTGTCATGCCATTTTCTATTATAAAGAGTACACAGAATTGGCATAAATATTTCATTTAAGAAAAGGCTGCGTTTCTCAAAAACTGCATAGTAACACAGGATGTAGCTGATGCGATTCTTGTTCATATTAAACACCAGATTAGCTCTTTTTATGAAGTTGGGTAACTGTAAGATTTGGAAAAAACATTTTAGAAATTTAAAATTATTATAAACATTATATTCAAGAGAAATAAAAGACAAATAAGTTATGCTGATTAGAAATTGCAACATTTACAACAAAAACCTTGTAATTTCAACATGTTCAATATCTAATTTTTTATTGTTTTGAAGGCACTGGGCTAACATACACTCTAGTGCTAGCTACCAAAAATGGCTCAGTAAGCAAGTGAATAGTATAAATGATACTTGAAAAGAAGTATTTACGTACCAAAGAAAATAATGTGTTTCTCAACATCTGAGGTTTCTTTTATTTATAAAACAATATATTCAACATGTAGGCCAGATCAGAAATTCTTAGATATGCTATTCATTTTTATCTATTGACTAAATCTGGGCCTTAACTACCAGAACTTTTCAGAAATTTTTATGGTTTCTATCTATACCTAAAAATAATAAAAATGCTTTTCCTTTGAAATGGCCTAGTTGGTCCAAATAAGTGAGTTTTCTATATATATTTACAGTTTGGGTGTGGACTATTTTTATCTTCCACTGATGCTTAACCTATCGCAAGTTATGCAGTTTTCATTAAAAAAAAAAGTCTGGTTTTATAAGTTGTTCTTCAAGCTACGTAACCTTAACCTTGTTGAGCCTTAGTTTCATCATTTGTAAAAATTGAGATACTAATATAACCTATATATTAAGTTATATTGTGGTTATATATGAGATATAGTATAACTTTTGTTCACCACATTGTCATCATTATTCCTAATGTATTGATCATTCCTAATGATTCCTAATGTATTGTCATCATTATTCCTAATGTACATTATTCCTAATGTATTATAAAAATTGAGATATTACTATAACCTATATATTAGGTTATATATGAGCTATAATGTAACCTTTCTTCACCACATTGTCATCATTATTCCTATTGTATTGAAGAGCCTGTGTAATGAATGATGTGTTTCTAACTCGATCTGCATTTTCCCCATTTTGCAGAGAACACCAAGGCTCAGGGAAATTAGGGAATTTCTCCAGCTCACAAACGTTGAAGAGCCACCTTCCTCAGCTGCTTCTGTTCATAAACAGACTGTGAGCAGTGTACAACTCTGTCACAAAAGCAATCTTAGAAATCAAGCAGCACAGAGTTAAAGACCATCTGTGCCAAGCAACTGCAGTGGGGAGGCTGGTTTTTCATAAGCGCCTGCAGGAACAGCCTCGCTATTTTGCTGTTGCACCCTGAGCAGGGAACGTGAGTCATCACCTGCCCACCCACTTCTCCACACTCTGACACTCTCGGTTATGAATTAAGTCCTAGGAATTCTGATCTCATTACTCCCCGTAGGTTTTCAGTTGTAGTCATCTCTGACTTGCATTTTCAACCGCCCAGTTAATTGCTTTCTTAGACTTCTGTTTATCCAGCTGTCTTTAGTTCAGCAAGTAACTTTGCATCATTGAAGAAGAACAAGAAGTTGGTCGTGGACTGATTTACAAATATTGTACTTTCTAGTTCGTACCGCTCTGTGACCCTCTAACTTGCTGGGAAGACACAGCCCTAAGGGCAGTAGAAATTCCCCATAAAACGTTTGCCTGTGGTTTTCTCTCCACAGCAGAGGGATGGAACGAGACGTGTGCTGGTGGTAGTGGGATAGTGATAGTAACCGTGGTAGTGATGGTAATGAGAATACCCTATCGATATATCGATGCTTGGGATGTTGACGTTGGCCATGTTGGTTATAAATAAGGGTATGTAACAGTGATGCAGAGGTTTTTGGTTTTTTTTTTCAGTCATGTGAAAACTCACCAGAAAATGGTTGTGTGGGTGTAGGATTACGTTCTACTCTCCAACAATTTGAATTTATGTTATCAATGTCCAATAATTCATCAGGACCCTATGAGATGGTTTAAGGATTTCCAAATAAATAGCAAGTCTATTTTCCTTCAGTGGCATAGGTCTTTTTTTTTAATTTAAAACATCTACCATTACATCTAAAGCAAATATAATCTCAGCACTTGAGAGGCTGAGGCAGGAGGATCGTTGTGAGTTTAAAGCCAGCCTGAACCATAAAGCAAGACTCTGTTTCAAAAAACTAAAAACTAAAAAATGGCCAATACTCTTATATTAAGGGCAGAGATAAAATGAAATCATACCCTATGGATTTAGATAATTTCTCAGTTTGAGGAATTCCAGGTGTGACATTCGTGCTGACTTCACACTAAGCTCTCAGATGGATTGTAAGTGTCTTGTGGAGGAAGATGATATTGTGCTTGTCTCTTGGAGTAACTGAAAAATTCAGAAGAAATGTAGTTCCAAGAGATAATTTACACCTGTGGATTTCTAGATCACAAGCTGCCCTTCCTAGTGGCAGAAGGTATTTTAAGGGTGCCGAATGTCAGCCTTGGGAGAAGCAGACTGAGAGGGTGAGTAGGGCCACTTCCTGTGGCAAAGCCTTCAGGTAGTGTCGAGAGAACAAACATAAAGGTACTATGAGTAAAGACGGGCAGGGCACGGGCTAAAATTTCCCAGGCTCTTGCTCTGGGGTCTGCTCTTTCAGCCTCTGCCCAAGGCTCTCAGTCTCCTTTATCTGTGGGAAGGAGGAGTGCAGTTTCAGGGCCCAAACCCTGTCTTCCTCTCAGGAGCAAGAGGAGACTGGATACTGGAGCCCGGAGACTGGCTAAATTCCCAACTATAAAACTCCCAGATTCTTTGCTTTAGGTGTGGTTGAAAGAACAAAATTATTATAATTACCGGGCGTAATTTTAGTCACTCTGCATCACATCTTCCCCTGCAAGCGCACTCTGGATCTGCACATCTGCTTCCGAGAAAAGAGGGTAACTATAGAAATAGGAAAGTGTCTGCTGAAATGCCGAGTGCTATGCTCGTTTCTTGGGCCTGTCTAATAATCACCTACAATGCTACAATTTTGGCAATATGAGTTGGCAGCCCGACCTCACGTCACTGTATCCCGGATCATCAAAGCGTGTCCCCGCAAGCCAAAACCTGCTGCATTCTCTTCCTGCTTTCCTCCAGGCTCCCTCAGCCTTGCCCGCCTCCATCATCCATCATCTTCTAGGGCAGCCAAGAGCACAGGTGGCCCCCGAGAGTGGCAAGGGGAGGCCTCGCAGCAGGTCTCCAAAATTTTGCCTGAAAATAAAGAAAAGAATTGTGACATTAATTCAGTAGTCTTCGATACTGCCTGCAGGCTGAAATGATCATTATTTTAGATATATTGAGCTAAATAAAATATATTATTAAAGTGACTTTTAAGTATTTCTTTTAACTTTTTAGAACATGGCTACTAGAGAGTTTAAAATTATGCACATGGTTTGAATTTGTAGCTCATTTTATATTTCTATTCTGTAGTAGTGCTGGTCTAAATGGTTTCCACCTCTTTGCACGGGTGTGCTTTGTTTGAGAAAAACCATCCTTGGATGACAAGTTTAAAGTTATTTGACGTTTTGGTATTAATATTAGATCATTGTAAATGGCCTATCTACAAAATACTGTGCTTTTGACCTTTTTATCCTAAAGAATGACTTTAGTACAAACCAGATATATTAGAAATGCAAATCTATTAAGCCATAGCATAGATAAGGGACAGGTGATAGCAATTTGGAGGCATATACAAAGGTAAAAGCAATGGTTCCTAACCTTGTTATATTCATGGGTCTGTGGTGTTCACTGGACAGATGTTTATCACGTGCCTAGTCTGTGCTAGGAGACCCGAAACTATACAAATGGTAGAAAGAAATACAAAAGGAAGGCTCTAAAATATTGGTTGGGTAGAGATTTCTTGGCTAGGACCCCAAAAGCACAAGCAATAAAAACAAAAATAGAAAAATTATATTATGTCAAATTAACAAGGTTCTGACAGAAGCAAAGCAAGAAATAAGAGTGAAGAGACAACCCACAGATTGGAAGACAAGAATTTGTAAATCATACATCAAATAAGAGGCTAGTATCCAAAATACACAAGGGACTCTTGTTTATCAACCACTCAGGTCCCTACTGTTTGCTGCTTCTCAAACAACAAGGTAGGGTGTGGTGAAAGGAAAAGGCCAGCTCTGAGGAGATGGAGGGCCTCCCACTGCCACGCATCACCATCTCACTGTGTCCAGGTGTGTGAGAGCCTCCTACAGTAAGGAACAGAGGGGCGAGGGGATACAATGAACAATCAATTACGCCAGGCTTGCTTCAGCCCTCCTGGCCCTTTCCAGTTCCCTCGCTTCCCTGTGGAAAGGTAACTGAACCCTGCCTCCTGGTGCCAGCGTCTGCGTCTTCTGCCCATTCATCTGGGCTCAGTGGAAGTGATGGCTTTACATCCTAGGCCCAAGGAAGTCTAGAGAAGCTGCTTGCCTCTAAAGCAAAAGAGTCTAACTTTTTTAAAGTTCTATTTTGCCCTGCCAGTTACAAAACTATTCAGTAACAAGAAAACAACCCTATTTAAAAGTGGAGACATGACTTAGACATTTCTCCAAAAGAAGATATTCAAGTCAAAAAGCATACAAAGGGACTGAGGATTTAGCTCAATGGTTAGAGAGCTTGCCTAGCAAGCACAAGGCCCTGAGTTCAATCCCCAGCACCAAAAAGGCATATGAAAAATGCTCACCATCTCTAATCATCAGCAAATTGAAATTAAAACCACAATGAGTTATCACCTCATACCTGTTAGATAGGATGTTATCAAAAAGACGAAAGCTATATGTGATTATATATATTGCAGTAGGACACTATTCAACCATTTGAAAAAACAAACAGCAAATTCTGTCATTTGCAACAACATAGGTGAATCTAGAAGACATTCTATTAAGTGAAGTAAACCAGGCACAGAGGGACAAATACCATATAATTTCACTTTTACATAGAATGTAAAAGAGTTGAACACATAGAAGTAGAGTAGAGTGGTAGTTACCAGGGGCTTGTATGTGAAGCATGTGGACAGAAAAAGGGAACAACAACAACAACAACAAAAGACTGCTTCCTAATACTCTGGGAGACTGAAGCAGGACAATCACAAATTTGAACCCAGCCCGAGCAAGTTAGCAATTTAGTGAGACATGTTTCAAAGGAAAAAAAAAAAAAAATAACAACAACAAAAAAAACCTGTGCTAGGTTCTGGACGTATAGCTGATAAATCTTATAAAAATTTTTGGTTCTTTCCCCAGAAAAGTCTTTAATTACACGTACTTTAAGGTTTGCATTTAATTTTAGGCTCTTGAGAATCTTCTGAGACCCATCTATGAATCACAGATTATCAGTTTATACATCTAAAAAAAAAATAAGCTTCAGGACCAGATAGATCTGGGGTTGAAAGCTGTCATTATTAGCTACTTGAGTGACCCTGGGCTGTTATTTATCTTCCCTAAGTCCCAATTTCCTTGTGTACAAGATGTGGAGATATGGAACAGATAGTGGGGGTGTTGTGAGGATTAATACTGATACACAGAAAAGCCTTCCTGGCACATAGTAGATACTTAATAGGTTATAACTATTATTTCTAACCTTGTCTTATATGCAGAGATAGCTCAAAAGGGTGAATTAGAGCACAGATTCTTTACATCTGACTTCCTTCATGTTATTAAAGTCTTAAATTGGGTAGGAACACCGGAGGTTGTTTACTCAAACAAAAACAGGAGTTTGGGTCTCCAACCACATCCTAACCTTTTAAATAAGGTGACCAAAAATGGTTTGTGAGCTCTCTGGAATAGAGACATCACGGAACTGAGAAGACATCTGCCCACACTTGAAGAGATGATACAGGTATTGTGCACACGTGTTTGAAAACGAATTCATGTCTGTACATCTCACAGGTGAGTTTCGTTTGGTGGGGATGATTTTCTTTGGTTTAGAAAACTGTCCTGGTAGTGTACATTTCTTACAGGCAATCTGAAGCTCATCTCCAGCAGGAACATGCAAAGTTTGGGATCGAAGTACCTGAAATGAATAAGAACTGGGCTAAGAAGCATGGGCCATGCTCTTCCTATACTGCTTGTTCTTCCAGTGCCAGACTCTGGAATACTCCATCTTCCAGATCATCAGGTGAAGGTGGACTGACTCACCAACGACCAGAGGTGAGAGTAAGCCAGCCTTGTCATCATTTTACACACTCCTCTTTCCTCGCACACAAACAAGTTATGTGTGGTATTTACGTACATCTGTGTTGCTGGGCATTTTCCAAATGCCTTTTGGAGAACATTAAACAGGAAATTGATGCCACAGGGCAAATATTCATTCTTACTGTCCTCTCTCACAAAAACAAGTACAGATTTGCTGTGGCTAGACTGGCTTCCTGCAGTGTGCCATTGCTTATTTCATTTTACACTAGAAGAAAAAAAAATACATTCTCTGTTTCAATTTAGAGCATGTTGAAAATGACTAAAATGCATAAACAAGAAAAGCATCCCTTGTGAGAGCACTGAAGTGTAGAATTTGATGCTTTATAAAATCACAAAATTCAAAGGTTAATGATTGCTCTTTATGCCTATTGATGAAAGTCAATTTGTATCACATTAGACACATCAAATTTGGTTTAAACAGCATGTGCTCTAGTTTTCAAATGGAAAAGTCTTCAATGTGATACAAATTAACTGCTGCAGTTTTTCATCTAAGGATAGTGTCTTTTTCTAATCAATCACAGTGGTCTTGGCTTAGTGGCCTCCTCACCATTCATTTCTCCCCATTCACCTCATACCAGAAACTGTTTTAGGATCCATGAAGTTCTAGAAAAACTGAACCTGCCTCCAGGCCCAGGAATGGAGGGTGTGACTTAGGTTAAATTATTCAGTGCTTTATCTTCCGAGGCTAGAGACATGTTCAAACCGGGCATGTAGCCCAGACGCATCCAATCAAAGTAAATCTTGAGGCTTTTGCTGAAGACAGCTAAGAACTCTATCCTGAGGAATAAGAACATTGAATCGGTTGGCAGTCATCTTTGGATCATGAGGAGCAAACTTAAAATAAAGCAAATACTATGGAGGGCAGAAGAGAGAAACTGAAAGAAACTAAGCCCCAAAAAGCACAATTTTGCTGCTGGATCAAGCTTTGCCTGAAGATCTCTTTCTCCCTCTCTCTCTCTCTCTCTCTCTCTCTCTCTCTCTCTCTCTCTCTCTCTCGGGACCATTTAGTAATATGAACTACTAATTCTCCACTATTATTTAATATTGATTCAGGATTTCTTTATTTGCAACCAAAGCTCTGAAACCTCAATATGTATCTGCTGGAAAAGATTTACAAAAGAAGAGAAGTACTAAGAGAGAATCTAATAGGCCACTTTTAAAGTCAATTTTGCAAATATAAATAAATACAGAAAAACAAGAAAAACACCAAATAAGCAATAAGAGTGATTGAGAGCTATTGAGAAAAAGATGAATTAAAAAATACCTCAAAGTGGTGAGAACCACCACAGTAGTGTGAAATGAGAGAAAATCAATCCATGTACCTCCCCCTGGGCCTAAGCAGGACAGGGTGACCTGAAGAGTAGAGAAGGCCTGACCACAGCTCCCAGATTTAACTATTTTAGCAACATCTATGATTTGCAATTAGCATAATTCTTTGATATCTATTTGGTCAGATGATCCTTAGACCTTACTCTCAAAACTATATATTAATGTCTCCATTTTGTAGATTGGGAAACTAAAGCCCAGAGGCCTTAAATTATATGCATAATAAACAGTAGAGAATGAAACTCAAATCTTCTTATTCCAAAACTGAGACTCTCTGATGCTGATGGGACAATACATACCATCCATGAAGGCTGCTGCTTTTGTATTGCATGTTGGTTAATTGGGGTCATCAGAATGAGGCCTGGAGGAATTTGACATCTGGCTTCATCCCTACTACTTCCTTCATTCCTCCCTTCACTGAGAATAACCAGAATTTATGTTGTGCCACCTGGTCACCCTAATTTCCTTCAGCAGTGCAGCTCCATGCTCTGCAAGTATCCCCTTCGTAACCCTGTAACCATTAAAACGCCCATCTCCTCAGTCCACGAAGAAAACAAACCGTGTGCGAACGGGATTGCTAAATGAATGCACATTAAGATGTGAAATACCTCTATGAGGTATGTGTTTATGCTATACCTGCCTAAGGGGTATTGCCTTCCACTGGAGAGGTTAACCTCCCATATGGCAAGTCAGAGGTGAAAATATGTGGGATTGGGTCCCTTTTAAGTCTTCTTGCTAACTCAGCCACTTCATCCTTTGCCTGTTCACAAGGCCTCACTCTGCTCCAGGCAGATAACTTTGTATGCTCCTGGATCTGTGGCCCACCATACTCTTTCCTCAGCTCAGCACAGACTCGGGCACTCCCACAGTAATGCTGTACATCTCAGCTTCATTCAGCAGGGTTTCCCAAGCACTGGCTTACTGTGTGAAGATGTACTAGGCAACATGTAGGTACTCCAAGAGCTTGGGGTGTGGACTTGACAAAGACACCATGTCATTTAGGCTCTTTCACTTGGCAAGACACGGGGACCAACTCATGTTACCTCAGGAAAGGGAGACTTAGAAAGACAGGTGAGAAACTACAGGCTACAAGAAGCGGCGTGTGGCCCAGGCAGCCTCACGGAGGCTAGGGCATGGGACCCACACACATAGGAGAGTTCTGCCCATCTGGTTGTCTGGTTCTCACCTCAGGTTTATTTATCCTTCCTCCAGTGAGTCCACTATTATTGTTGTTGTGATTCAGCTACTGTCAAATTTATTTTCCTTCTTTTCTAGCATGTCCCCAATTTATGGCTTCCGATACCTCCCTGCTTCTGCTTTGAACACCGTGGCTCTGGGTCTCTGCCGCCGCCTTCAGCCTGTAGCCCATATTTTATGACTCCATTCAAAACCTCCAAGAAAAAGAACATGTTTGAATCTGTCAGTCACTCTTCAGGCCTAAGTGTATATCTAGAGCTAAGTTTTCAAACCAGGGCTTCCATGAGAACTCAGCGGGCCTTTGGACCAGGCACCCATCTCGGGCTTATCCACAGTCCCACGGTCCGGAATATGAGAGCCTTACACAGAACCCTGCGACTCTGAAGAGTCTTCCTGAGAGGTTTTTCTCTCTACTCATTTTAGTAATAACCTGCTCCCTGACTAAAAACAAAACCGAAAAGGAAGAAGAAACTAGTCAAAACATAAAGACAGGTCACTGTATATTTAGTGGTAACTTGGAGCCAAAAAACCAGAACATTAGAGGGTAACGATGCTAAGCACAGAAAGCAACATGCAAAAAAGAAGGTAGCAAAATTGGCTAAGCTGTTAAAAACATGATCTTATTTAATCAAGACCTAAAAATATTATGACGAGCTCTAAATGTCCTCTAAGGACCAAGGAGTTGGCAATCACAGTTACAGTTCACAGAAACGTGGAGCACAAGAGCTGCAGAGTGTGTCAGCCACTTCTTCAGCCCTTTTAACTCATAGCAAAGAAAGCCTGTGGAAGTGAATTGACCTGTGAATTAATCCACATATTTGGTGGTGGAATGCAGACTTGTGAGTGATGACCAATAAAATACTGACCTGTAAAGATGGAATAGGCAGCATTCAGTGCTCGAAGGACCCTACTGATTGCCCCAGCAAATGTGGACAAGGGCAAATAACTGAATTGAAACAAAGCAGCTTAAAGTATTCACACAAGTTAAAATCTGTGTTTCCCACAAACCCACCAGATGTAGTGAGATGTAACAGAAAAAAGCAAAAATGTAAGAGCTTAGCATCTCAGATTCAGTCTCATTCCTGCCTCCAATGAGCTGCATGTGCTTGGATTACCCCTCCCAACCTCTTCTATCTGAAGGAAAATTAGGCCAAGGCCCACTTAGGTATCCTGTGTGCACATGGCTCCTCTAGCTCTGTCCCTTCTGGGAGTGCCAGTGCTTACCATTTAGGGTTAAGCTCAGTGGACCCAGAGCACCAAAGCAACTGTTGCTAGTCAACTAAATTGAGAATTAAGAAGGGTGTTCTGAAAACTACCTAAAGACCAGTGGACCAAGGAATGAATCTGGCCTTTCACCAAATCTCGGCTTAGATAAATGCCATTTTTAGTGTTGCTAGAGATTTGTACAAAAGTACTCAAAAAGTATTTAAAATCATAACGTTTCATCACGCATCACATATAGTGACACTTAAGCATTTTTTTTCTAGTGAGCTGAAGATAAAAGTGCCATGACAATCATCAAGTGCACAAGTGGCATTTAAATAGACTCTGGGTAATAAATTAAGATGGATGTGTCACTGAAAATGGACTATGTAAGAGAAGAGTTTCCCAGCTGGAAGGCACACTCTGAGACACACAGTAAATCTTCAGGCTACCTACAGGGCTGCTGCCAATGCTGAGACTCTAAACAGGTCTAGGGATGCCATTTATGTGGGGTCTGGGTGGGCGGTGCCCCCCGGAGTTGTGCAATGCGTAAATTGCACAGTGGCCCCAGTGGCCCTGACCGCCAGAATATTCATGACATCCTTCGGAATACCGTGTACGCTAAATGGTACCTCGGCAGTCTGCTTGTAGTACTAGCTCTTGAGGTGTTATGGAGCAAGTGACTACTTAAAAAACAAGCATAGACAAACTTATTTCAATTGAACAAAATTTTTAATTTACTTGATTAACTTCCAGTCACTATAACATCCAGTTATAGTGAACGCTGAGTAGCAAGAACCATCTGCATATAAATACCAGCTTTGGCATCTGTTATCAGCTATGTACACTTTGGGAATGCTATTTAACCTCTCCGTGTATCAATTTCTTCATCTGTAAAATGGGGCCAATAATAGTACTTAAGTCATAAAGTTTTAAATACATAGGTTCATATTTTAAAGAATCTAGCACATTATCTGACACAAAGTAAGCACTCTTATGAATGTGTGTATGTTAAATAATATGGTAAAAATAGACAACGTTTTTCAGTTCAGTGCTACAGACTGGATGGCTTATGAAACACAAAACTTTATTTCTTGTAGTCTGGAGGTTAGATGTTTGAGGGGATTAGGTTTCACTCTGGGATTAGGTTTCAACACACGTGGGACGTGAGACACAAACATTCATTCTTTTGCATGGACACATTTATTATAATTTACTGACTTTTCCAGTATATCTATTTGTTATGCAGGATGTTGTATTAACCATAATCTATTTTCATTTATACATGCAACTAAAATAGTACTAAAATAGTAATTAAATCTGAGATAAAATAATATAAATATTGAGAAATGCTTAAATCTTTCTCTAAAATAGAGTAAGCACAAAATATATGAGTTAAGAAGTGTATGATGAAGGCAGTGGAGATGGATTATTATCTTAGATTTTAAAATAAATGCAGAGCTGGGGATTTAGCTCAGTGATTAGAGTGCTTGCCTTGTAAGCACAAGGGCCTGAGTTTGATCCCCGGCACCACAAAAAAAAAATAAATAAATAAATAAAATAAAATAAATGCAGGGGTTGGGGTGTAGCTCAGTGGTAGTGTGCATACTTAGCATATACGAGGCCGTAGTTTCAATCCCCAGCACAAACAAAATATAAATAAATTAAAAATAAATAAATAAATACAGAAGTTCAATATTTTGGACTGAATTAAGTTGTCAGACAATGTGAAAAAGCACTCCCAGATGATGTTTCATTTATAGGTTTCATTTCTTCTTTCAAAATCATAAATATAAGCTGTTTTCATAAGCTGACGATGGCTTGTTTCATTATGAGAATATATAAACTCAAAGTTAATTTTCTCTACTAATTTTATTTGTCACACAATAGTAAAGCAACAATAGTATAAGGAAGAAAATGCCATTAACATTCATTACCTAACACATCAGTTGTTTGCATTTTTCTTTGAACCTTTCTATATACCGGGTCCATTTGCATGACCATTTTTGCATTGTGGCTTAAAGCCTCTCAGTCATTCTCTGCTTTCCTTATTGCATGAGACACTCCCTCCGGGAGAACTTCCGTCCATTCAGTACTTTTTTTTTTGAGTACCCTTTTTTTGAGTACCCTTTAGGTACTTTTGGTACTTTGCTAGGCCCTTTTCTAAAATGTGATACAATGATGAACAAATCATACAAGGCCCGTACTGTCAAAGAATTTAATTCTAGCCAGGAATAAATATTAAACCAGTAAGTAAGCAAATTAATTTCAAACTTTTTACAGTAGGTGACGCTATGGAGAGGTCGGAAGGCCCCGCTGAGGATATCTGCGCTTGTAGCAGAAAAAATAAGGAGGTAAAAGTTATGAAATGCGCTGAGAGTATCCGTGACAGCACATACAAAGGTCCTGAGATGGGAAAAAACTTAGCATATGTGAGGAAGCACCAGGAAGCCACTAGAATTAGTCATGGAATGGAACTAGTAAGCGGGGACCCAAGAGATAGACAGGGTTGACTGAGCAGGGCGCCGTAGGCCTCACATGGAGTTGGGATTTTATTCTAATTGCAGTGAGAAGCCTTTGGAAGATTTTAAGCAGAAGTAGTACATGTTCTGTCCTAACTCTTAGGTTACTCTCATTACCTAATGGAGAATGAATTATGGTGAGGCAACAACAGATGCAGAGATACCGATTAGAAGACTCTTTCTGTAGTCAAAACAAAAAGGAGAGTGGCTTAGACTACACTGAGGACAGAGGAGATGGATTCAAAATACATTTTGAGGCAGCACTTACAAACCTCTGGTGGACTAGCTGTAGGTGATGAAGGACAGGGAAAAGTCCAGAATGATTCGGATTCTAGTTTCTTTCTTTTTTTTTTTTTTTTAATTTAAACAGCTAGGCGTGTTGTGCAATTATTTTACTTAGACTATGAGATGATCGAGTTTGGGACAGAACTCAAGAGTTATTCTTTATGTATATTAATTTGCAATGCCTACTTAAAGTCTAACTGGAAATGCCAGTATGCAATTGCATATTTGAGCCTGAAGCGCAATCAGTTATATCTATATATTTGGAATATGTAATACGTAGTAACATTAAAAACCATGGAACCAGAAGAGAACAACTAAGGAAAGAGTAAAATGGACAAAAGAATTGAATACCAGGTCCTGTGGCGGTCCTGGGGCACTCCGGTTTTCAGAGGTCAGGCCAAGACAAAGAGCTTGCTATAAAAACTGAAGTTTTCTTCCTGGGTTCGGAAAAACATCAAGGCAGTGTAATGTGTCAAAAGCCTAGAGCGTAAAACAGGGGAAAAACAGGACGGTTCCCATCTATGTTGCATGCTGTTAACAGATCAAGAAAATGAGAACAAAGTAAAAGCCAACGGCTTTGGTAATAAGGAGTTTTGGGGTGATGGTGACAAGATCAGTTACAGTGAAGTCCTGGTACTGTAAGTAAGGCCAAATGGCATGGGTTGAAAATGGACAGATTCGGTGAATTTCTGGTAAGAATCTAGATTTTTAAAAAACTGACAAGATGATGCTAAAATACTCATAGAAAAGTAAAAAGCCAAGAATAGACAAATGACTCTTAAAGCAGAGTAGAGATATTTTTCATATCAGGTATCAAGATATTTAAAATCTAAAATAGTTATAGAACATGATATATGGACAGAGTACATGGTACTTCATGACCTCACTGTTCATAACAATAAAATTAGTAACAACACAAATATCCAAAGAATTAATACACTATAGAATTCTTTTTAAATGTACTGCATCTAAATATAAATGAGCAAGCTGTAAGTACATGCAATAATGTGGAAAAATCAAGTTATATTCATATAATACAGATACAATTTGTAAAGATAAAAAATAAGAAAACAGTACATTACATTGTTTGGGGATACACTGTGTCAGTCCCATCTCAGGGGACCTGGGGTACCTTGTCAATACAAGGGCTCTCTGAGCGGCCGGCGGCTTGTACAGCCTGTATCTAGGGAATTGAGAAATAAACTTTTTGTTCTCAGACTTCCTACTGAATGCCTCAGGAACCACCCCCCCGCCCCCCCCCACACACACAAACATGCGCGTCCCTCAGGTTTGACTTAGAGACAAGATGGAGGAATAAACAGTGAGAATGTTGGAACCTGACATTGTGATTGGTTCCGCCTCTCAGCCTCTGAAGGTTTTCTTCTGTCCTGAGGGACAGGAACTTGCCTTATATCCTGTGCCATGTTCCTGCTCTACAGTTCCTTTGAATAAACTACGGCTTCCATTTCTCCACATTTGGCTCTTGGAGTTTGAATCAATCTTTTTCTGTCTCAAAAAAGCCAGACTTGAAAATCAAAAGGCTTACCCTCAGGCTATTTTTTCCCCTAAGGACTTAAAAAAAAAAGCTATTTTGAAATTCAAAACTCCAAGCAATGACCTCTTTGTTCTATGCTACATCAAATATTACCCTTCCCTATGACAATAAACCTTCCATTCAGTTTATGTTTAATGGCTCTTCAGGTGAAAAAACTTTTGAATTACTGAAAAGAAAAAATATGAGGGTTATATCAGAATATTATCCTGCTTCCCTATAACACGAAATTCTCTGCTTTTCAGGGCACAGTCCCTTTTTTCATCAGTTCAACTGCACTTCTCATAATTTCCCAATTCATTTTGCATTCTAGCTACAGCTGATTTCAGTACTTAAATTCCCAAGAGGACAAGCACACAGATGGCGAAATGTATTTGTACACAGTTTCTCTGCCTGAAATGCCTTCTCTTTAAGCCTGTCTTCTCACTTTAAAAGATTGAAAATGGATTGGTGCTGGAGATGAAGCTATTTTCTGTGAGCTCCAAACCCACCTCCATGTGCCCTGCTTTGCACTGCTGGGGTTAGGTCTATCCGAGTCACCTTTCACTTTTGCCACCAGGATTCCTTTTGGTTTCTGTCAATAGGGGGCACTGAAGGGAGACCACGAGACAGGTGAAGACCAAGGGACTTGTTCCTATTTATTTGCTTTGCTGCTCTTGTTAACATCACCCAGTAATGACCTTTCGTGATGGCAGCAGCAGTGGTTTCCGCTGACACTCATTCAGTTCTCCTGGGACCAGGTGTACCTGCATCCAGCCTTCCTGGGAAACACTGAGCACCTGCTGGCTAAGGTCTCTCTCTGAGCTCTGAGTTCCGTCTCTGTGTGGTACGTCTTTAAGCTTCGCAGTTGTGATAACTCCAATCTCTTCTCTGTCAATGACCGGACCTGGGGGTGGCAGCTGCTTCCTGAAGCTACTAACTCTGTGAAACCTCAGAGTTCCCATGCGCTTCTTCAGTCCTCCAAGGCCTGGCCAATAAATTCCTTATATTAAACTTTCTCTGTTGAAATCATGTTGTGTTTTTTATTTTCCTGGATGATATTTGTCCTCTGTTTATACTACCTGGGCCATTTTGTTTACTCCCTCCCTGCCAAAGCGTTTGTTTTTGACCTTTGGTAGCACCTCGTAGAGGGCTCCTTTAAAATATTTATTACAGTGTATTACAGTATAATCATTTTACAAGCCAGACACGGTGGCACACACCTTTAATCCCAGCACTCAGGAGGTTGAGGCAGGAGGATCATTGCAAGTCCAAGGCCAGCCCAGGCTACCCAGTGAGTTTCAAGGCCAGCCCGAACTTCAAAATGAGACAACAACAAAAAATAATTAAAAAAATAAAAACATCTTCTTAGAAGAGTGTCCCACCAAGCTGTTTCAGAAGTAGGATTTATGTTTTATTTATTTGAATAGCGATAATCCCAGTGACAGTGAGCACACATTCAATAAGTGATCCTCAACAAATGAACAAACAAATGAATCAGTGAATGCTGGCAATGAATGTAATGGATGAATAAAGGAAAGCAGTGAAGCATCATTACATACTTACACTGTGGTAGTTGTGTATTTTATCTTACTGAAGCTTTAGAATCGCACCTCTTTATTTGCAAAGATAAATCCCAAGGCCCCCTTAGTCTGGCGCCTGACTTCCTCGTGACTCAACCTCCCCCTTGCCCCTATCACCCCAGTCATCCTGAAAGGTTTACTTCTCCTAGAATACACTCTAGGCCTTTGTCCTCAATGTCCTTTCTTCCTGAGATGCCGATTTACGTCTGATTTTTCTACTAAATGGCAAGCTGTTTGAGGTACTCCTTTATTTCCACTGGCCAGGAGAGTCCCAGAATTTTGTAGAAACTACATGCACAATTACTTATAAAGTATTTATGTAGTGCTGCTGTTTCCATAATTATCACTTTTGATCTTTGCAAAATATTGTATGCATATTCTATGTCCTGATTTATTTATTACTTTATTATTGGATATTAAGATAGTTTCCAATCTTCATTAGTAAAATTCGTGCTCTAGAGCTCCTTTTTGCAAATAGCTTGTTTTCTGATAAGTTTTTTTCTTTTTCTTCAGAGAGGAATACAGTATGCATTAGTAACAAAGGAATGTTCATTTTCCTCAGTTTATTGTCCATAAAAGTGGATCTAACTCCTAAGAGACACTCTGGGGATCGCGATGTTTTTAGAAGGCTGATCACAAAATTGGACTAACAATAATTTGTGATATTTCCTTAATGACTTGATCCAGTGGAGCTACATGCCTAAACTTTTGTTGTCTTTAGCTTTTCTTTGAGTACAAGAGGCAGAATACAAATAGGTAGCACTTGACCTTGAGGAGGGGAGGATTGGGGTTCAGGGAACAGAAATTTTGAGGGCTAGACATGAAAATCAACTTAAAATACTGCCATTGAATTATACTGAAGTTTTTCCACTTGTGAAAATCTGAATACATATCCCTGTATTGAACTTTTTTCTTAATTGGTTTTCATTTTGTAATCTGAGATATGTTTCTAACCACATGAGACATGATGTAGACATCATCCTTTCCCAAGGTTTTTTTTGTTATAATTTCAAATAGGTTTAGAATTTTCAAGTTGAAGAAGGAAAAGAGATAGAGAAGAGATTGAGAGTGAATGATGTGAGCCTAGAATCAATTTGATGTTAATCTTTGAGACAGAAATCTGTCTGGACCTATGTCCTCACCCGTAAATTGAGCAGAAGACCCTCAAAGTCTTCTCAGTCTTTGAATTTCTATGACCTTAAATGTTTTAGTCCCTAGTATATCAGAAACCACAACTAAATTCAAATTAGGCTTTTTTGTGTGTGTGGTGGTGGTGGTATTGGAGTTGAACCCAGAGCCTCTACACTGAGATACATCCCCAGACTTTTAAATTTTGTATCTTATTTTGAGACATGGTCTCACCAAGTTGCCCAGGCTGGGCTCAATCTTGTGATTCTTCTGCCTCAGTATTTCAGAGTGCTGGGATCAGAGCATGCTCCACTGTGCCCAGCTTCAAATTAGTATTTGGCTTCCCTGAGTCTCAAGACCAAACAGCATAGCCAAACTTGCTTGCAGGTATAAGTCATCTTGCATTCCTTTTTCCAGATTAAAAAAAATAATAATAACCCAAAGTATTTAACGACTCCGAGTCCTCACAAAATTTTGCTCTACTCCATTCACTATGAAGTGTATGTTCTCCTTCCTCTGAATTTACGTGGAATCTGATCCAAAGTTATTTTGCACTCTGCTGTCACAGTCCTAAAATAAATTGGTCACAACCTGAAAAAGACAACTTTGGCCAATTTAGCAGATGCACAGAACCTCTTCAGGACAGGGAAATGAATGAGTCCCCCTCCTTGCAACTTACCAAGACTCCTTTTAATTTTATATTGTTGTTGTTTAACTTAGAGTTAGAGAATATTCAGTTCGGCTTGAAGAAGTCACTCTGGGCCACACCACATGCCTTGGGTTCAGTTTGCAGATAATAAAAGGACCACTGTCTGTGCTTTCAGGTTTATCCACAATCTAGCAGAAGAAAAGGCATTCATACAGCTCCATGTTTCATTTTCTTTCAGCCAGCCAGTTCCTCCAATTTCCTCTCTAAAAGAACATGCAGCTGTTTATAAAATGCCTCTATTTAGAAGTTCTCCTTAGGAGGCAAAAGGAAATCTCGAGCTTCTATCTTGTTTTGGCATTCTGCATCTCTGCTTTCAGACAACATTTTGTGAGTAATGATGAGAATAAATAATATATTGCTGTCTGAAAGGAGAAAGAGAAGACGCAGAACTGATGCTGCCACCCCTACCAGAGGGAGCAGAGTCCTCAGCAGGGACCTTTGCTGAGCAACGGTGATGTTCAAAGGCAACCAGCCCTCTTTTCTGCCAGCTCCCTGGCTGGAAGCCAGGACTGCCAGGGTCCACTTTAAGTGGGAGGAATTGTTTTGAAGGGGAGATGGAGGCTGTTCATCAGGGCAGTCCATATGTGGCCATTTCAGCACTTTAGAAGTGATGTTAGGCATCCAAAGTGATGAAAATCAAACAGAAATGTTTAGTAAGGGCAGCTGGTCGCTATTAGGGAAACAGATTTTGCCTGTACTATTCTTCGTTGGATGAATTCAAGTGGAGAATATTTCACAATATCCAACTGATATTATAAATGATCCAGTAAGTCACAACATAATGTGATGTATATTTTTAATACAATCCAGAATTTGTCACTAATTAGAAAGCTGCTCAAAATGAGGGCAATGATGTTTTATCATCTATCTAGCCTTAGGTTACTTAAGAGCAATGTTCAGTTTTTATACTCATGTTCAACCAATTGTGCACTCAACAGTCAACAAACTTTTATGGAATCCTACTATGTACTAGTCTGATTCTGATTCAGAATTGTAGTTCTAGCCCCGCTTGCTATATTTTTTGTGTGGGGGGGAGCTACTGGGGAGGAACTCAGGGCCTTGCATTTGCTAGGCAAATGCTCTACTACTGAGCTAAATCCCCAACTCCTACACTGTTTTCTTAATGCAAAAATTAAAACTAAAATTTTATACTTTTAGGCCATTTCCTGAATCAGTGATATATATTATTCTGTGTGCTGCCAACGGAGAGAAAATTGGCCAAGTAATGCCTATTACTATTTCAGCAAAAGATTCTTAGCTCTGGCCACACAGTCCTGAATAGGAGAGAAAAGCTCCCTGCTCACATGGAAATGTTGTTCCACAAGGGGAAGCAGACAATAAGCAGGCAACTAAATAACCAAACAAAATAATTCTGGGCAATCCTAAATGTCGTGAAGGAACTAAAACAGAACGTTGTGATAGAGACTGACCAGCAAGGAGAGGGATAACTATTTTATGGTGGAAGAACCATGGAGGAGGTAACATTTCAGTTTAGACTGGAATAAAGAGAAAGGTCCCAGGCAAGGAAAGTCTAGGGGCAGAACCTGAGGAGCCATGAGGGAGACCCCAAGGGGGTAGGCTTAGCGTATTTATGGAATAGGAAGAAGGATAATACAATGGCGGGACTGAAAGTTAGAAGAGAGGTATGAGGTGAACTTGAGGAGATAGGCGGCTACATATGCAAATCCTATAGACCATGATAAAATAAAACTGGACAGTACTGACTGATTTAAAATAAGAGAGCAATAGTATTTATGCTTTATAGTTATCATTCTGGCTGCTTCACAGGAGACAGATGGAAGCAAGAAGGCCAGTTTAGAGTAGTTGAGGCAAGAGATTAGTAGTTTAACATTGGTACCAACATAATGTAAAATGGGCAGATTTGTGATGTTTTGGAGGCAGAACCTCCAAATTTGCTGAACAATTAGAGATGGGAGTGAGGAAAAGGTAGGAAACCAGGAATATATTAAGTTTTTGAACAACAGTATAGATGGTGGTGCTATTTATTGAGATGCAGAATTGAATCAGGATGGAGGAATGGAACAGGTTTGAGATGAAGTTAGGAATCAAGAATGCTTCTTAGAGCTAGACATCATAGTGCATACCTCTGATCCCAGTACTCTAGGAGGCTAAGGCAGAAGGACTGCAAGTTCAAGCCCGGCCTGCGCAACTTAGGCCCGATCTCGAAACAAAAAATTGGAAAACGGCTGGGGATACAGCTCAGAGGCCCTGAGTTTAATCCCCAGTGCAGGAAAGAAGAAGTTGAAGGGGAAGAGGAAGGAGGAGGGGGAGGGGAGAGGACAAGGAGGGCAAAGAGGAAGAGGAGCAGGAAGAGGAGGAGAAGAGGAGGAGGAAGAGGAGGAGAAGAGGAGCAGGAAGAGGCGGAGAAGAGGAGGAGGAGAAGGAAGTTTCTTCGCAGCTCCCTTATGTGCACAACTTCTACTGGACATCAAGCTCAAGAAATAAAAGTGAGTGTGGTTGGTTAAGCCTTCACAACTCCATAGGCATTAGAGGAGTGCCTAACATACTCTGAACAGAGGCCAAACCCCAGGCATAAAGTCCAGTATGGAAGGAAGCAAACGTGGCACAAATGTGCTGAAAGGTGCAGCATGCTGGTATGCTCACTTTCTGCTATGGTGAAAATAAAGATGAAAACTATTTCATCTGAGTTAGCAAATATTATGGAAAAGTAAACAAAGAATTTCTTCCATGAGGGTATTTATAACAAATGGCTGTCCCTGTGCCACTGATGACCTGGCAAGCAGTTCGTTGGGAACTGTGATGTGCCTCTGTGTGGGGGTGTCTGCATTCTGGAACAAATTCAGGGAAATCTACATCAGCCCTATGTTTATTCAGGATTTTGAGAGTCCTGTTCAGTAATATGGCTTGTAGAAGTTGAAGATGGGGTAGGGATCTTCTATATGTGTATAAGAATCTCTGGATTGTACCAGTGTATTGGTCTAATCTTGTCTAATCCTGTCAGTTCTTAGTAATCAAGCCCTGAGGAGTCTTTGTTGTGGGCAGCTGTCATACTAGTATCATAAGTGAGGTATGCAGAAGCCGGCCAGGACCACGACCAGTGGCCTGAGCAGTACCCATGAACTTTGGAGCTAACCCCATCTGTGTTCAAATCTCAGCTCTGTCACCTTCTGGCTGTGTGTCCTGAGACAAGTTATCCAATTTCTCCAAGTCCCAATTTTGTCATCTATAGAATGATGACAATTGTTCAAGCCTGTTGTGAGATTTAATGGATGCCATGTGCTAAATGACTAACTCGGTGCCTGAGTGAGTAGTTAGAAGGACTTACGAGAGTTTCACCTCTTCTCGCTTTTTTATCTCAATAGTTTGTAGTCATATATTCCATTAAAGTTCCCAAATAATCCTAATTCTGGCCCCATTCACCACATTATTTTTTTAATGCAAAAATTAAAACTAAAGGGCTGAGGATTTAGCTCAGCGGTTAGAGTGCTTGCCTCATAAGCATAAGGCCCTGAGTTCAATCCCCAGCACAAAAAACCAAAACAAAACAAAACAAAAAAAACTAAAATGTTATACTTTTAAGTCACGTCCTGGGTCTGTGATCCTTTTTGTGCACTGGCAGAGAGAAAATTCCCCGGATAATTTCCACTCCTATTTCAGTATGAGAAATGTTCTGTTAGAGAGCAACTTTCTTTCTGGGTCTAGTTAATTTCCTCAACATTGCTGTGGTGCAAGTAATCTCAGTACTTAAATTCTAGAATACCTGTGAAAAACAGAGAAACTTCCTATCAACTGCATGTCAGAATTCCTACTGTACATGGTACAGTAATTTGTGATAGAGCCGTTGTCTTTTTTTCACATACTGTATTAATTCAACTAGTATGTGTCAAAAACTCTGCTAGATGCCCAACATAGTATAGACACCAAAGTGACCATAAGAAATTAGAAGGACACAGTTCCTGACCTTACTCTTGCACATGCCAAGGTTAACCAACTCCTTCCACTGGCAAGGAAAGAAGTGACTTTCCTAATGCATGACATTCCCAAGACTTCTTGGGACAAAAATGAAACTTGTTTAAGATTCCTGGAATGGCTTGGGAATATGAACTAAAGGTTACTGCCATCTCTTCCCAGAAAGCTTTCCCTTTCATCAGGAAATAGGACCTGCTTACTGTATGTGTACATGTTTTTAATTAAAAAATAATGTATGGTTGCTTGAAAATGTTGGAATTCAGTGTCTATACATCCAGGCCTTTTTCTAAACAGATACAATGTCTCTGAATACCCCTATGTACACAAAGCATTTTGTTTGTTTTGTTTTTACAAAGATAATACCATCATAATACCATATTTACATCCTGGTCTGCAACTTGATTTTTCACACAGCAATATACAATATACAATGGATGTGTTACCATTTCAGTATATTTATCTACCTTATCAATGGGCTGCATGATAGCCATGGAATAAATAAACTGTGTTTTTAAAATCACCCTTCTACTGATAGAACTTTAGATTGTTTCTAATTATTGCTGGGACAGACAGTTATCTAGTGAGTGCCTTCGTATATATGTACTTTCACATTTGTGTGAGCATATCTGTAGGACAGAATACTGGAGGTGGAACTGATAGATCAAGAAGCTGATAACTGATAATGTGAAATTGCCTTCCAAAAAGGTGACACCCAGTTTAGGTTCCTATCAGCACAATACGAGAATGCTCATTTCTTTTCTCCTTCTCTAATACTGAATACTGTATTATCATTTTCAATGTTTGTCAATCTGACATGAAGCAAAAGGGCTTTCATTTTAGTTTTTAGACTTCCGGTTTCCACTCTGATAGGTGTTAAACAAAATTTATGGGAGGTTATTATTTCGGACTGAGCTCTTGCACCAGGCTGCTACAAACCAGGCCAACCTAAAATGGAGTCACTCATGTTAAATATCACATAATCAAACTGAAACTCTGAGGAAGCAGTTAGATCCCCAAATAGACCAGTTTTTCCTGAAAATGGAGATTCCAGTCTACCTGAGTTAGCATAAGGAAGTTTCATTTGACCATTACAAGAAAATAACATAAAGTTAATTAGCTTTTCTTTTTCCTATTGTTCTGTTTCCTTGTCCCCAGTATTCTACCATCACCCAAGGTGAGCTCTCATTCTATTTTGTAAAACAAAAACTGCCCCAATTCATGAATTGCAAATAAAAAAGCCAATTAGATGCATAACCAAATTTGTGGTAATTTTGTCCTTTGATATATATAAAAGGCTTTTGACATATGCAGAAGTCATCGTTCCCATCATTATAAGAATGAGCCGGACAAATTAAAATTCAGTGACTTTTTTGGATTTATTGGAGAACTGAAGATTCCAAATAAGCTGTACCCAGAAATCTGGACACAGATGCATACAGAGATACAGCAGACACCACTGGAGTAACAACTAGAACAGCTTACTTTGCTAATAATTGTGATGAATTGCTGGAAGTTGAGAATAGACTAATATGACAGTGAGCAACATCTGGGGTCTCAATCATAAGGGGGGGTCTCCCAAAATGTTGAAGTCTTCCCCCCATCCCAAGAACCCCACCTGATTTTCAGAGTGCGGATCCCTCTGTGGCCTTGGTGGGGAAATGGGAAGAGTAACAATAGTGTAACCCTAACAGTTCTTCATAACAAAACTACACTCCAGTGGTAAAGACTTCACTACTGGACAATACTGAAACCCTATCCCACCTGGGGGAGGGGATTTCCAACCCTATTTCATTACTGGTCTTCCTGTCTCACCTAAAACAAAAACACAGTTAACAGAGCACTGGGAATAGAGTATGGTGGTGGTGATGGTGGTAGTGGTTATGGTGGTGATGGTGGTGGTGATGGTAGGGTGTACTGGGTCCTATACTCATTAAGGAAGAATAGAAACTCTTGTGAAAGCCACACCTCTGAAACACTAAAAACTAAGACTTAATCAGAAGATTATAGACCACTTCTTCTTCCCTACAGTTTACCACTACACCAACAAACCTTCAGTGGTTTACAGCAGAAAAACTGCAAAACCCAGACTCTCCCAGTAGCATTACCGAGGGAGCCACAAACCAAGAGAGGAGATAAACAAGAGCACCAGGATAGTTTCAGTCCTCCAGAACTCAGAGTTACAACAAACATTAAGCAAAACCAAATTCTAAGCTAAACTAACACAAATCCTGACACCAAAATTGTGTTTACCTCAGTACCTATTACAAAGACATCATGTCTAGCTTTCAATAGAAAATTACAAGGCATACTATAAGACAAGAAAAAATTTAATGCAGTCTGAAGGAACAAAGCAATCATCAAAATCAGACTAAGATATGACACAGGTGTTGAAATGGTCAAAGAATTTAAAACAAATGATTAATATGTTAAGGACTACAGTGGAAAAATACAGAGCATACAACACTCAAAGACTAATGTCAGCAGAGAGATGGAAACCGTAAAAATCAAAAAGAAATACTAGAAATGAAAAACTAATGGAAATGAAAAATGTCTTCAACTGGCTCATCTACTGCTCATGGCCAAGGAAAGAACCAATGAATGTCAAGATATTTCAATAGAAACTTCCCAAATTGAAACAGAAAAAGAAAAAGAGAATTTGAAAAACCCAGAACATTCAAGAAGTGTGGATAATATCAAAGGAGTAAGTAATGTATGCATAATTGGAATACTGGAAGGGGAAGTGAACAGAAAAATATGACCAAAGATTTGAAATAAATGTTGTCCTAGTAAATGAGATTATGAGGCATGCAAGCTGCACTTTTAGTATAAATCCAATGGGGGCTTTAAAAAAGGAGGTTGGTTAGTTTACCTATAAATTTTATGTGTGTTTGAATATCTGATTGTTAAGACTTTCATACCCTCAGTAGGGAGAATCTGAAGGATTTCCTGCAGTTAATGAGTTCATGGATTATTTCAACTCAGAGATGTGTGATCTTTTCTGGGCCTGAGAGACTGAGAGTAAGAGATACAGAAGGCAGCAGTAATATAAGACTACATCCACCTCCAGAAACCAGGCATATGGTACAGAGTATTTTTTACTACGAAATTTGTTTTATCCTGCAAATCCCTACATGTCCTCACAAAATGGATATATATTTATCCCAGGGAAAACAATATGACTGTTAATAGAATTATGACAGCATAGTCTTAAGTAGTATATGAGTCATGGAAAAAATGAATAAAAAAAATCATTCAGAAGGGTTTTACTCACCAAGAGCTGAACTTTTCACAAGATTCAGTTTTCACGACTTGAGGTGTTTGCATAATTACTTCAATTGCCACTAGGCCCCCACACAAATCTTCTGATTTTCCCATATGAGAATTGCCAGCAGTTGTTTGTCAGCCATGTGCTGATCCATGACTTCTGGCCCAAGGGACAACATTTGGCCAGCTTCAGACTCAAGAAGTCCTTAAGTCCATTACCATCTTTGACCAGATCCAGAGAGTTTCAGGAATCTTTGAAGCCGATGGGAAAGGGAGCAAAGCTTGCTCTTCAAAGAACAGTCTCTTCCATACTGATTGTCTTATTTCAAGCACACTTTTCCCTGGTTGCTAGCTTGAAATTCATTCCTTCTTCTGACCATATTTAGGAAGATCCTACTCAGGGGGTCTTCTCAAAAATACCCGATAGTTACACTTCCTGTAACAGTTTTAATGGCTGAGTATTAAAGGTCAGAGTCTAAAAGGAGCCCAGAATCTCACAAACCTGCTCTGTGTACTGGCCCCAGGAACACTGTGGGGGCTTTTTGGTCTTAAGTAGCTGTGCATGCCTTGCATCAGGAATGAGAAGCAGGTCCTAAAATGGTCTCAGCTGAATGCTCCCTGTGTTTGCAAAGCTTTCCTCTGCCATCTCTCAAAGCAAGGAGATGAACCTGTGAAAGTCCCTACAGTGGAGTGATAATGATGGGACAAAAGGGGAAAATTGAGTTTTGATTTAGGTCCAGAAACTGAGCTTGTAGCTGTCCAGAAAAGCAGATAATGCTTGCCCTTTTTCCTTAATCCCTAAAGTTCTGCTTCTTTACCAAACATAGAAGAGTCACCACCTATCCAAAGTGAATCACAGAAAAATCCACAGTTCTCAACATTTATTTTTAAATAACACATCTAGTCATATCATGGACTCATAAATAGTGCATGTATTCTAAAAATTCAGACATTTTAAAAATGCGTAGACTTCTACCCTAAATTCCAAGGAAATATCGAGAACTACTTATTTTTTAACATCAGCATTATTTGGATAGTAACCTTTGAAAGTTTTATTTTACTGGTAGAAGACAGCCATTCATCTTGTCCTACAAACGCAAACTGGAGAAAGCCTTGCTGATTCTCCGAGCAGCAGTCAGGGCTATTCGTTAGCCAGTGCTTTTCCTTCTCAGGAGCCAATTACTTCTGATAGGTGGCTTTTATCAAATGTCTTCTAAAGGAGCCGCAGTGGCTATCCGGAAATTTTGCTTTGCAGCAATCTGTTTCAAAGAACACACCTGATCCTAGGCAATGGTTCGAGCCGCGTGAGGGTCGCTGCACTTGCTGGCACCCTTTTCTTTTCATTTTCTCGGCCGTGCTTGTCCTGCTGGACTACGGAAGCCGCGGCTCGGATGTGACTCCTGGTAGTCAGTACGAATCTACATTGAAGTAGGAGAGTTTCCTGGTTCTGAAACGCGTGTCAGTACACAGAGTTCTCTTTACTTTTCCGTCTCGGGATCAGTGGATTTATTGGGATGGTGCTGACATAAAAAATGAAACAAAACATCTGAGTCTAACAGCTGCACAAAATTTGGACTCATGTAAACTGGTCTGACATCACACATTCTGCATGTGAGTTCTATGAGTATCCTCCATGTGGTGCTAATACAATAACATGCTACAAAGTCCCCGTGGTTTGTGGCGTGATGAACTCCAGAGCTGAGGAAAGGAAGCCAGGACGGCTGCATACGCCATTTGCTGAATGAGCTAGCTTTGGGTAATGTCTCATTCTCACTGAGCTACTCAGTTTTTACTAGGGAGAGGAAGCCAGACTGGGCTTGGAACCAGCAACGAGCTTTATGCTGGGGATGGTGGGTCTCTTTCCTCTGAAAGGGTAGGAGAGAGATCTCATACTGTTTTTTGCCTTACTCCGTGGAAAAATAAGGGTGGCAGTGTAAAGAGGTGAATGGATGGGTAGGTGAAGCCAGCTTAGCCTTTGTAAGCGGTCGGGAAAATGCAAGTAACAAAAAAGAGAACATAATGTCTTGTTGCAAAGTCTGGCAAGACACAGCAATCCTTTGCTGGGAGGCTGTAGTCATGCCCAGGGCACACGGTAGCATTGATCAAATCACTAACACTCCACACTGACCCACAGCTGTAAACAAAAGCCACACATGTTCTCTTTCCTTTGCTAAATGCAAGGACTACAGGCATTTGGCAAATAGTTCTGTGTTGCTCTGACAGGCTAGACACGTGACCTAGAAAAAAAATTCCTGTTCTTATTTAATTTTTTAAAGAGAGTCAAGGCCACTTGAATATCTCTTGGCCAGTTAACCACACAGAGGAAGACTTTGGGAAAATATTTAGCAGCAATTCGGCTTTCCCTGTTTGCTCAGCAGAGCTGGATTGCTTCCCTTCCCATCAGTTGCTAGGATCAGAGAGTACACGCTGCAAGTGTGGTATTATAAACAAATTCATCTGGTGAATTTTCAAGGTCAGTGAACTTATAAATGCAGCACCCAGTTGCACGAGAGAATTACTAAGTGGATACGTTGCGTGAGGGCCTCTCATATTTTAGTGTGCACCTATCAGCTTCATGTGGTAGGACATCTTATCTTTGCTGGACAATATAAACATCCAGGCAGAAAGAGATTTATTCGGAAGAGCTGAATTTCAAGAGTTGTAAATATGGAGACAAAGAATCTTTGAATACAAGAAAGGTTTCCATGATTTGAGGAGGAGCAGTAGGAGAGGAAGAAGAAAAAGGAAAAGAAAATAGAGATAGGAAAACTCTCAGATCAGTCAAGTGGTAAACACTTTTAAAGTGTTATAACGCATTTTAAAATACAAACCATTTACTGTTACCTCACTACATTTTTCTCCAATGAAACATATAATTTTCTTAGGCACTACTATTAGAAAAACAAAGATATATACGTAGAAAATTACTTCATAAAAATTTTTACTAAAAATTTCCGCTCTGTAAATGTGAGAAACTCTTGTGATTTTAATGACACTTCGGCAAAACAGTTGAAGAGAGTAAGCTTAACAATGGAATTTTTCTAGAGCACCTTGAAAGCTAGTTTTAAAATTCTTTATTTTGACCAGGCACACTATTGCCCTCCTCCGTCGTGACACTCAAAGCAGAAATGAACTCGGGCAAAACAATTGAAGAGATTAAGCTTAACAGTGAATCATTCCAGGGTGCCTTCTAATGATACTTCTGAAATTCTTTATTTCGTCCACCCATGTTATTGCATCTTCATTGTGACAGTCAAAGCAGAGAGGACTGTCAAAGACGAGCAAGTGGGTTTATGAGGAATTCTAGTCTTCTAATCTCTGGGGGGCACAGCGGCGGCTCAGCTCCGCTGCTGCTGAGGTCAGAGTCTGTTTTGGAGCTCTATGCAGGTTCTAGAACTTTCTCTAATTGCCCCAACTGGAATTAAAGAAACCATACAGCGTTAATGAACTGTGTGGCCACATCTGCCTCTGCCAGGCATGCCACCGCCCTGCCGCATGCTGTTCAGTCACCACACACTAATTATCTTTCGGGGTTTCTGCACATTCTTTTCCAAACAAGGCGGCCCTGCCAATTTGTCAACAGGGCATTTAATCCTTAAAAACGAAGTTTCTTTCTTTTTTTGCTTGAGAATGCCCACAATCACTTTCTCACAGCCCTAGAAATAGAAGCAGGACTTTTTTTTTTTTTAACTGCCTCTTTAATTTGGAGAGGGGAAAAAAATCTCTGTAAGCTAATATGTGGCTTCTTTGGTGATTGTAGTACTGAAATCTTCTCCCATTTAAACCAGAGAGCAAGGAATGTCACCATTCGCAGCTGGTAGGAAAGAAAAAACCTGCAGGTGGATGGTGTGAAATTTAAGCAGACTTGGGAAAGAACTAATCCACGTGTGGAGTTCTCCACTGGAGATGTGTTTTGACAGCTCTCTGGTAATTTCCTGTTTTGGTTTACCCACTTCATGTTAACACATGAGGCAGCGTGCTAAAGCTGAAAGAGCACGGATTTTGAGATCAAGTGTCCCCACCCTGCCAGTCTTAGCTAGGCCAGTCACTTCTCTGAGCTTCAGTTCCTACATCTGACACTCGAGGGTAACCTAACTCAATGAGTCGCTGTGAAAAGTAAAATTATAAAGAATACAGAAGTGTTTACATCACCTTTTGCCACTTGCTAGAGCTATCTGACTTTGTGCAAATTGCTTAATCCCTGTGCCTTGATTTTTAATCTGTAAAATGGGAATAATAGTGGTGCCCCCCCAGAGTTATAGTGAGTATTAAATAAATGAATACATGTAAAAGGCTTACAATAGTGATTAGCTATGTTTTCTGCAATTTCTATTTATTAGATAATATGTCTATTATTTATTTTTTTTCAGGTGCACTTCACTTGGTGAACCTGATATTTGTAACTCAACTACTACTGAATGCTTGGTGCAGACCATTGACATAGGTGCTACACACACATATACATTATGGGGAGGCTCATCTATTTTGCACAAGGAAATAACAAGATACTGCATCACTTTAACATTTCACTTTGATAGCATCAACTATTGTTTTCAAGACATTGCAGAATACAGGAAACACATAACACATCCTTCGAAGAGTACTTTAAATATATTCTTATTCTAATTTTTTTTTTGAAACAGGGTCTCATTATGTACTTCAGACTGACCTGAAACTTGTGCCAATCCTCCTGCCTCAGCTTCCTGAGTGCTGGGATTACAGGCATGCGACACCATGTCCTGCTCTTAGTCTAATCTTAATGCATGGTCATGGTAGACAATTTTTAAAAGTCTAGATAAAGTGATATCTGTGATAATAAAAATAATGAACTAATAATGGCACAAAACTGAAATCACCACTATTACCACCCTAAGAGATAACCATGTTTTATATTTTCATTTAAATTATTTTCAAACAGTTCTCAATGCACAAAATAGCAGAACCATGATAGTTTTAGTCCATTATCCCAAAGTTCCCTTGGGCTACTCATTTGTAGACAACTGAGGGAAGATAGAAGAAATAAAGACAGGTACAAAGGAGATGAGGAAAACTGCAGTTTAAACATTGTACTTTTAAGAAAACTGCAGCTTCAGGACACAATCAAAACTACCCAAGGTTATAAATATCCACCCCTCCCCCACCTCATTACTGGGGAATGAACTCAGGGCCTTCTCACTGAGTTACATCTCCAGCCTTCTTTTTTTTTTTTAATTTTAATGTAATTTTTTCTTTGAGACTGGGTCCCGTTAAGTTGCCCAGGCTGGACTTGACCTTGTGATCCTCTTGCCTCAGCCGTCCATCATGCCAGTATTACAGGCCTTTGTCACCATGTCTGGCTACAATGCCTTTGTTTCCCTTTTATCCCTTCCAGGAAACTCACTCCAAAAATTTTTAAGAGTTCTAAAACATACAACAGACCCATAAAAAGGGCCGTTCCTGGTTTCCACCTGTAAAATGGGCCTTTACTCTGTAAATTAAGCTCAAGATTTTCTTCCCATGCAAATTCCACAGATTTCCAACCCTAAGAACACAAAAATATCCCAGCCCCGGACCATACTTCACCACACCCTGGAGCATCTTCACCCTTTCCGAGTGTGCACTACTTTGTTTCTGCTTAATAAATCTGTTTATGCCTTACTGACGAATCTCAATTCTCTTCTGATGAGTCAAGAACCTACCCAGTGGAAGAAGGAGCGAGTGGAAATCTCCATCCCCTCACTGGGGATGGAGACCTCTTCACATCTCTCCAGTGACAAGCCCATCCCTCAGCCCTGGTCTGTGAACTACACATTGTTTTCCTCGCTATAGTTTTCCTTTTTCCAGAGCGCCATGTGAACAGAATCAGCAAATTTTGAATCTGGCTTCTTTCGCTTTACAAAATGCAAGAACAATTGTCCATGTTGTTACAGGACACAACAGTGCATCCCACATTAAGGCTGGTGGCATTTCATTCCATGTATGTATCACAGTTCATAGTACAGTCAGGCCGTTTGCAATTTTTAAACAGTTACAAATATTTGCTCATAGGTTTTTTTTACCATAGGAGACCAGATTGTGTCACCCCAAAATATGACTGTGGGAGACCAGAGTAGGTCACCCCTAAATATGCTTCTTTGTCATAAGGATTATTTTCAGCTGATAATTTTGAGAAACAGCAAAGAACAAGCTCTGAAAACAGGACAAGAATGAATTTATTTATTTGTTTGTTTATTTATTTATATTGTGGAACTGGGAATTGAACCCAAGGCCTTTGCACTGAGCTACATCATGGCTGTTTTTAATTTTTGAGACAGAGTCTTGCTGATTCTCTAAATTGCCCAGGCTTGAATTTGTGATCCTCCTTCCTCAACCTCCTGAGTAGCTGAGGTTACAGGCACCCAACCAGGCATCACTGGCAATTTCTATTCACAAGGGTATCTTCCACTCTACAATAATAAGAAGAGAAGGATGACGGAATCACTAGACTCATCCACGGAGAAGGGACTGATTGGGACTTGCATAACAACCTGCGCCCTTGTTTGCCTTGCCTGTGCTGGGCATTTCCCCATAGGTAGCCTGTCCCATACCCTTCTTTCTTTGCTTTTTCAGACAACTGTATTTAAGCCTGAAATTACTCTTTTCTATCACCATCTCCGATGTACACATGTTCTGTTTGTTTCTCTTGTTACCTGTCTTGATCCACTCCAAACGTGAACTATGAAGAATAAAGAGAAAATGATTTTTTTCCTCTCCTCCAGTATGAACTTTTCTTTTGGATATATACCACAGAAAGAAACTGTAACGGTGGCTACTCCTTGTGAGTCAGCCTTTACAAGGTTACTTCCCCTCCTTCTGCCCAGCATGCTAAATTCTAAAGAGAAACCACAGGAAAAAAAAAAAAAAAAGATTAAGATGTTACTGCTAAATAATCTTCCTCTAGATTTACGGACATCAGGACATTTGGTGACCTTCAGATGACATCAGAATACCTAAGGACCCTCCTTATTCTTTAGTTCTGTGCATCAACTAACACAAAGCATGTAAATTGCTTTGAGATTTAACTTGCATAATAGTAATATGTCTGTCTAAAGAAATACAGGAACTAGCTACAGGAACTAGCTCCAGGAGGCTGCAATGTTCAGAGAAGAAGAAAAGGAGACCCCCCACTCCGGATGACAAAGACCCTGCCAGCATGTAGTCTTCCTGCCCACTGCTCCCCCGCACCTCATCTCCCTCCCTGTAAAACATCTTTCACACACGTGAGTTCCTCAGGATGGAGCTTTGAGTTCGACAATCCCTCCATCTTTTCAGGCCTGGTCCTTAAACCGCTTTCTTTCCTATCACCTCTTCCCTTATTCTTAGCAAAGAGCAGCTGGACCTGCATCCTGTAAGAAAATTGTCGGTCACATGATAGGCATGTATTTATAAGAAATTGTCAAACTGTTTCCCAAAATGGTTGTACCATTTTAAATTCCTATCAGCAGTATACAAGAATTCTAATAGCGCTAATGAAATTAAAACAATGGAGCCCAGGAAATCACTCCCCTCCACCCATTTAAATTTAAACAGCTCTGTGGGGCCATTCCTCCTTCCACTGTCCTAAGAGAGGTAGAGAATAACATAAAAACCCAAGAGATCTCTGCCTTTCTAGGTAGGAGTACATGCACATTGGATCTCCTGGGCTGACCTCAGTCACCTTCACCCTATTCAAACCTTATTAGATGCATGAATATGCACTACATCTCATAAAATGGTGTTAAGATCAGAGCGAATCCTGAACGGGCAGGCATGTGCAGAGCCCCTAAGATGACTCAGCACTCTGTCAATAATTGTAATATAGGAGATAGGGAGGGCATGGTAAAACTGGCTGGGGAAATAAGGGGAACCTGCCAATTGCAAGATCCCAGGACAGCACCAAATAATTCCCAGGACCCCATTTGTGAAGCTTCCTGGGGGCTCCCCCAGACAGATGTGGATGGCATGAAAGAGACAAGATGCCACGAGGAGCCTGCTATTGTGACTCCTCCCGGTACATGCAGAGTGCACTTTTATTTTTGCTTTTATCCTTTCCTCTTTTGTTCAGCTCAAGTTCACTCTACAGAGCCAGTTTCTCCTACACCCCTTCATCCCTCACCTTTCAAATAAACTTTTGGCACCGTTTTTTGGCTTGTCTCATCCAATTCTTTGTTGGAGGCAAGAAGGGCCTGGAATAAGTTTAACTGGTGAGCCATTTCTGAAGGAACAACTCAACAACCATTCCAGTCAACCATGCCTAGCGATTCAGGGGAGGCACCTGGGCAGAGGTGAATAGGCTTTAAATTCTGAAAGCCTGTTTATCTGTGAGCAGTGTGCTGTGTTATGTGTGCAGTGCTTTTTGCTTTCCTGTCATCCCGGCACCACTTTTCTGTTCATGCTACATTATTTTTTGGCATGACTTGCCCTGAGCACAACTTCTCCTGATCTTCAATAAGTGCAGTTACTTCCCACCTACCATCAGGTGTGTGCACTTGCAATTCATTACTCAGCATGCACAGGAGCCTGCATTTTAACCTGCTGAATTCATCATGCAATAACAGCTCCATATCCTCAACAGCACTTGGAATGGCCGTGTTTTAGAATTTTAAACATTTAAATAGTCATGTTGTGGTACCTTGTGATTTTAATTTGTATTTCCCTAATGACTGATGATGATGAAACTGTTTGTGTGTGTGATAGTGGGGATTGCACCTAGGGCCTTCACACAGGGCTGTATCCCCACGCCTTTTAAAAGTTTGTATTTTTGAGGCAGGGACTCACCTGTCTCCATTAGACTCGAACTTGTAATCTTCCTGTTTCAGCTTCCCTTAGGGGATGGGGTTACAGGCACGTACCATCATACCCAGCGAAACTTTTTTCTTGTGGTACTTCGTATCAAACTCCAGGCCTTGCATATTCTAGCACTCTACCACTGGAGTTCTACCCTCACTTGAGTCTTTTTACTTATACTATTTTGCATCTGAATATATTCTTTGGTAAAGAATATGTTTTTTGTGGGGGTATAATTTTAAGATTTGGGTAGCTTGTTTTCTGATTGTTGTGCTGTTGTGTTTATGAGTTCCTTTTATATTTTGGATACAGGCTTTTGCCATGTGTGATTTTATAATGTTCCCCCTAGTTTATAACTTGTCTTTTCATTGGCTCAAACAACCAAAGTTTTGTTCTAGAGAAAAGGTTCTTTAATACAGTCCAATTCATCAATTTTTCCTTTCATCTTGTTTTTGGTGTTATGTCTAAAAACTCTGCCTAACATCGCTTCTCAGCCTTTTGGCTAAGATCAAGTGTAGTATCTGTTCTTATCAGTTTAATAAAAACTCTGTCTAACTGAGAGTTTTTTAAAAGTGGCATCACTGGTATTCTAGATAACTGTTGTGGAGGACTATCCTGTGCATTGTAGTGTACTTAGCAGCAGCATTCTTGGCCTCTCCCCATGGATACCCATAGCACACTTCCTGCCAGCCCTGGGCCTCAATCATGACAAACAAAAATGTTCCAGACACTGTCAAATATACCCTGGGGCATAAAGTGAATTCCTGTTCAGAACCATTGGCCTGATCCAAGGTCATATACCTCATATTTTCCCATGTTTTCTGCAGGAAGGTTTTTGCTTTTAGGTTTTACATTTAGGTCCATGAGTCATTAAGAGTTCATTTTTGTATGATGCATGAGATATAAGACTTTTTAAAATTTGATTTTTGTTTTGTTTAACATATGGAATGCTATAGTCCGAACATTTGTGTCCCATCCAAAACTCATATGCTGAAATCCCAGGCCCTAAATTGATGGTATTAGGAGGTAGAGTCTGTCTTAGTTACTTCATTGCTGGCACAAAATACCTGACACCTACAAGTTAAAAGAAGAAAAGTTTGTTTCAGCTCACCATTTTTAGAGGTTTTGGTCCACAGTCTGCTGGTTTCAAGGCAGGGCATCACAGCTAAGGAAAAACAGTCCATGGCAGAGCAGGCAGAAGCAGCCAGAGTGAGCCTTCCTTTCTCTTTTTATTCCATTCAGACTACAAGCCTATTGGTTGGTGCCACTCACAGCCAGGTTGGGTCTTCTGTTTTTAGTAAATCCATTCAGCTACATCCAGAATTTGTCAGTCTGATCAGTGGACTAATCCATTTATCACACACCCATGATCCAGCTACCTCCCAAAAGCCCCACTATGAGTGCAGGAGGCTTTGGGGTTTTATCTAGATATAAACCATAACAGGGTCATCGTGAGCTGATTAAGTGCCTTTCTAAAAGGGGCCCCAGGACTTTTTTGCCTTGCCACCACGTGAAAATACAATGAAAAGATGACTGTTTATGAACTAGGAAGCAAGACCTCACCAGACACTAAATTGGCTTGCACCTTAATGTTGGATTTCCCAGCCTCCAGAACTGTGACAAATAAATTTCTGCTCTTTATAAACAGAAACAACAATAAATTTCTGTCCTTTGTGGTACCTTGTTATTGTAACACAAATGAACAAACAAATGAGTATTAAGTTGTCCTAGCACCATTTATTTAAGGAAACACTCTTGACACTATTGAATTACATTCGCTTCACTGTAAAAAAATCAATTCAGAGGGGTTTGGGATTTAGCTCAGTGGTAGAGTACTTGTGAAGCAAGTGCAAGGCCCTGGGTTCGATCCCTAGCACCCTCCCCCCAAAAAAATCAATCAACTAGAACTGAGGATGTAATTCAGTGGTAGAGTGTTTGCCTAGCATGTGTGTGGGGCCCTGGGTTTGATATGCAGTACTAAAAAAAAAAAGAGGTGGGGAGAGAAGTTAGTTGACTATTTATTTCTGATTTCTCTTTTCTGTTCCAGAAATCAGGTAGTATGTATCCTCCAACTATTTGCAAAATTATTGGATGGTTCTGTTTCCTTTGCTTTTCCATATACATTCTTAAAGCAGCAATTAATATCTATATAAGATGAGATTAGAATCTTGATTGGGATTTCCCTGACTGTATAATAAATTGGGAAGAATTAACATCTTAATAACACTAAATTTTCTAATGTATGAATGTTAAATCTCTCCACTTATTTAGTTCTTATATTTTTTCTTCAGTGTTTTGTGCTTTTCAGTTTACATGTCCCAAATAATTTTTTCTAGATATATACCTGTTATTTTTGTGCTATTCTTAATAGTACTGTTCTTTTCTTTTTGAATTCCAGTTGTTCAGTTCTAGTGTATAGAAATATCACTGATTTTTGTGCACTGATTCTATCCTGAGACTTTGTTCAACTAATTTATTAGTTCAGAGACCTTTTGTGTAAGTTGTTTAGGAATATTTACATTGATAGTTATGTTATCTGTGCATAGAGACATTTCTTTCCATGCCTTGATTTTTTGTTGTTGTTTTGTTTTAAAGCTAGGCCCTTTACACTACACTAAATCCCAGTCTTTATTTTTTATTTCAAGACAGGCTCTATGTCATTAGATCACCCAGTCTGGGATCAAACTTGCAATTTTCCTACCTTAGCCTCCCAGAGTGCTGAGACTGCAGCCCTGTGCCGGATTCACATCCTGTTTTATTATGATCAGTGTTTCCTGGGTAATGTTAATGGGAATCAAAAAAGAGGATATCAGTCAGGCGTGGTGGTACATGCTTGTAATCCCAGCACTTGGGAGGCTGAGGCAGGAGGATCACTGTGGGTTCTAGGCCAGCTTTGGCTACACAGTGAGTTTGAGGCCAGCCTAGACTACATGGCAAGATCCTGTTTTGAAAAACCAAAAAAACAAAAAGAGGATATCCTCACCTTCTTCCCCATCTTTGTGAAAACTTATTCAGTTACTTAAGTTTTAAATTAACTGTAAGTGTTTTTGCTTTTGTTTCATTTTGGTTTTGCTTTTGTTTATTTGGTTTGGTTAGATAGATAACTTTTCTAAAGTCAATCCTAGTACAGGTAATGCAATGTGGGCTGGGAGACCACACACCCCCATCCACTAGAATTTGGGCAACACCCAGACCAGCCCTCCTTCTTTTGTTTAAAAAAAGCAAAAGTAAAATAACCAAGGCCCTGCTAATCTCTATAGCTCCAGGCCAGAGGACACGCATGGTAATCTCCTGGCTTGACCTTCAGTAACATTTTCCCTACTCTAACGTCGTTAAAGGTTCATAAATATGGACTGTACATCATACCTGTAACTAAATTGGAATGAACTTGAAAAAGTCCTGCACACTAAGAAGCCCTTGAGATGACTCAGCACCCTGCCAATCATTGCTGTCAATCTTACCCAGAAACCCAGTGAGAACCACCTGGGTGGGGGGCACATCTTTTAAAATCTGAAAGCCTGATTTATCTCTGTGTGTGTGTGTGTGTGTGTGTGTGTGTGTGTGTGTGTAGTGCTTTTTACCTCCCTGTTGTCCCAGCATGCTTTTCCGTTTAAGCCACATTTTTGTCATCACCGACCTTCACCAAACACATCAAGCACATCTTCCCATGATCTTTCATAAGCATAGCAGCTTTTCATTTACCATTGGAAATACGCTTTACAATTCTTTGCTCATTCTACACAAGAGCCTGGAATCTTTCTGCTGAATCTATCCTTGATATCAGTCCCACCCTGCCGAGAGTTTTTATCATCAATGTTATGGAATTTTGTCAAATGCATTGTCTGCATTTATTTCTCCTCCTCCTCTTTCTCCTCCCTCCCTCTCCTCTTCCTCCTCCTCTTCTTTGTAGTACTGGGGATTGAATCCAGGGCCAATACACTGAGCTATAACCCAAGTCTTTAAAAAAAAAAAAAATTCTTATTTTGAGACAGGGTATTGCTAATCCACAGAATTTCCCCAGTTGAGCTCAAATTTGTGATCCTCCTGCATCAGCCTTCCAGAGTGCAGGGATTACAAGCATGGGCTACCGTGCCTGGCTGCATTTATTTTCTTTAATCCATTAATATAGTGGCTCACATTGATTTATTTTTGCAAGTTGACCAATCTTACATTCAATGCCATTTGTTCATAAATATGTGTTATACTTTTTATACATTCTGTATTTAATTGTCTAATGTTTTGGGGAGGATTTTCTTCATTTCTGTTCATGAGGGATATTTCTCTGTTGTTTTCTTCTCTCATGATGTGTTTGTCTGGCTTCATTGTTGTTTCTCTCTTAGGAGACTCAGTCTCACTGTGTTGCCCAAGGTGGTTGTGAACTCTTGGACTCAAGCAGTCCTCCTGTCTAAGCCTACAGGGTAGGAAAAACTACAAGTATGTGCCACTATACGCAGGTTTTCTGACTTTAAGATGAGGGCGATGCTCATCTCAAAATGAACTGTGAAGTGTTTCTTCCTCTTCCATTTCTGGAACCATTGTGTTGGATTTCTTTCTTCCTTTCTTAAATTTCTGGTAGAATTCAAAAGTGAAACAATGTACTGCTGGTAATTTCTTTGGGGGAAAATTTCAATAAAAGTACAAATTATATTTCTTTGATAGATACAGGACTATTCGAGTTATTTTTGAGTGAGTTTTAGTAATTTGTTCCTTTCAAGTTCATGAGTTCTCAAGTGTGTAGGCACAGAGTTGTTCATAATATACCCTTATTATGTGTTAATATATTTGTGGAGTTTGTAATAATATTTTCTCTTTTGATCTTAATATACTTAATTTATAACGTTTCTCCTTTTTTTTCTTGGTCTGTCTGGCTAGAAATGTATCAATTTTATCAATCTTACTAGTTTTTTGTTTGATTTAATTTTTCCTATTTAAAAAAGTCTCATTCACTTTTAAATATATTATTTTCTTTAAAATATTTCTAGGGGCTGGGGATTGAGCTCAGTGGTCAGAGTATTTGCCTAGCAAGTGCAAGCCCTGAGTTCAATCCCCAACACCAAAAATAAGTATTTCTTAAAAATATTAACTACTTTCTTCCTTGTATAACTTTGATATATATTTCCTTAGTCACTAAATATGGAAACTCATCATTAAGTTGAGAACTTTCTTCAGTTCTAAAATAAGCATTTGATGCCTAAATTTCTAAGCATGACTTTAACGACGTTGCACAAATTTTGATATGTTGTGTTTTTATTTTATTTCAGTCAAAGATATTCCTAATTTCCTTTTGAGACTTTCTCTTTGGCCCATGGCTTATTAGAAGGTATTGTCTAATTCCCAATTACCTGAGGGTTTTTCCGGATGTCTTCCTATTATTGATTGCTAGTTTATTTCCGCTGTGGTCAGAGAACATGCTTTGTAGGGCTTTCATTCTTTTAAGTTTGTTTTATAACTCAGAATATGATATATTTATTTTACTTATTCCATCTGTATTTTGTTTCTTTTTCTCTTTTTCTTTCTCTTCTTTTTCTCTTTTTCTATCTTTTCTTGTGTTAACTGAGTATTTTTATCTCTCTAATTAAGTATTCATTCCTTTAAAAAATATTTTCAAGTGTTTTTTCTATGATAAATATATATCTTTAATCCGAGTCTGTCTTCAAATATTATACTGCTTTACATGTCGTATAAGGACCTAGTGGCAATAAATTCTTAATTTTTCCATCCATTCTGCCGTACATTTGAGCTGCTAAAATAGAATACCCCAAATTGAATAATTCGTAAATAATCAAAATTTATTTCTTATAGTTCTGAAGATGAAGAAGTCGAAGATCAAGCTTCCAGCAGGTTTGGTATCTGCTAAAACCTAATTTCTACTTCCAAGATGGTGCCTTGACTACTGTGTCTTAACATGACAGAAAGCAGAGGCAGAAGGGCAAAAGGGAAGAAGGCAGCTCCCTCACAGCCTCTCGTTGTTGCTGTTTTTGCTGACATATTGGGGACTGAACCCAGGGTCTTCCTACTCAGCTGCATCCCCAACCCTTTTTAAATTTTTTATTTTGAGATATAAGTTGCCCAGGCTGGACCTGAACTTGTAGTCCTCCTGCCTTGACCTCCCAGAATGCCAAGATTACAGGCATGTACCAACACACCCAAGTACAACCCTCAAGACCTAAGCAGCACCTAAAATCTCCACCTCTTAATCACGTTAATGATATCACGTTAATGATAGAATTCAACATATTCATTTTGAGTGACACATTCAGACTATACCACATCTTTCATGCTAGCTTTTCTTATCTTTCATTTTACATGTGTTATAAACACAGAATACAATGCCACTAATAATGTTTTCAAGAGTAATTTTTGAGAACTAAAAATAAGAATTGAATTTATTTTGCCCTAATTTATTAGTTATTCCATTTCTAGAGTCTTCAATATTTGTGTAGAACCAAACTGAAGCTGACATTATATTCTTTGTGCATGAAGAACTTCCTCTGACTTTTTGTTTTGTTTTGTTTTGATATTTGCTGTTTTGCGGTACTGGGGACTCAACTCAGGGCCTTGTGTGTGCGCAAGTAAACACTCTACCACTGAGCTACAACTCTAGTATTCTGACATTTCTCATTGAATTCAGTAGGTCTGCTGGCAATACACCGTTTTTGTTAGACTGGGAAGGCTTTTATTTAATTCTCTACAAGATTTTGCTGGATATATAGAATTCTGGGTTGTTAGTTTTTTGTTTTCCTTTTTCGTATGACTTTAAAGATGTTTTGCCACGGTCTTCTGGCTTTTGTTATTACTGATTAGAAGTCCACTTTAGTCTCAGAAAATTTCTCAGAATGCGATATTCATTTTTTGTGGCTGCTTCAACATTTTCTCCTTGTCATTGGGTTTCAGAAGTTTAATTAGTCTACGTATATATGTGCACTATCATTTAAATGCATTCCTCAAAAGTTCATATCTTGGAAACTTAATCTCCACATTCACGTTAATGGTATTTGGAGGTTGGACTTTGAGGTATAATTACAGTTAGATGAAATCACGAGGGAGGGCCCCTTAGGATGATATTAGTGCCTTATAAAAAGAGGAAGCAAGAACTGAGCCATCATACTTGCTGTGTCTTGCCATATGATACCCTCTGCCATGTTACGATGCAGCAAGAAGGTGCTCACCAGAAGCTGGTGCCACCTTCTTGGACTTCTCCAGAATCACGAAGCACATATGTTTCTTTCTTTATAAACCAACCAATCTCAAGTATTTTGTTATAGTGACAGAAAAAGAATAAAGACTGTGTATATACACACACACACGTATGTGTATCACCCTTCTTGGTGTTCTCCAAGTTTCTGAAATCTGTGGTTTGGTGTCTGTCACTAACTTTAGATAACTGAGTCATTATTTCTTCAGATATTTCTTTTGTGTCTTTCTGTCTTCTACCTTGGGGATTAAAATTATGTATATATCGGAATGTCTGATATTGTTCGGCAACTGTAAACAGGTTGTACTCTATTTTTCCTCACATTCTTTTCTTTTTGTGTCCCAATTTTAGTAATTACTATTGCTCCACCTACAAGTTCACTGATTCTTGCTATGGTTCTATGAATCTGCTAATGAGATTGTCTAAGACATTCTTTATCGCTTTTTTTGTATTTTTCACTTCTAGCATTTTCATTTGGTTCTTTCTTAAACTTTCTATCTTCTTGCTGAATTTAACCATCTGATCTTGTATATCTTTTTCATTAGAGTTTTAATATATTAATTGTAGTATTCAAAATACTCTCATAGCAAAATGGTATAAAAGATCTTAGTATTTATCCCTTTACAGGAATAGCAGGTGAAGAAACTCTCCACACATGAAAATACCTTTCCAAGAACTAAGGAATCCAGGTGAAAGATTCAAGTATCTGAGAGCAATATAGAAGTAAAAAGGACACAATAAAGAAGTGTGAAGGACAATTTACATTACTCACATTAGCCTGTCTGGCAAGCTCATGCAAAGAGAAGAAGAGTGAAGTAAGCATCTGACATTGCTGTGGATCCTGGCATCTGTCCTGTCCCATGAAACTGGGCCAGGCCAGCATCCATGGTCCCAGGCTCCAGTTGGGTAACCATGCGTGGAGTTTCCAGGACGACGCAACACCAGGCCAGTCTCTGGAACCCCATCTTCAGACCCACCTACTACCATGTTGGCACCTATGACCTCTACCTAGCATGCTTGCACCCAGACTCCCAGGCACCAGGCGGGCATCCACAGATCCAGTGTCAAGGCCAGCTCCCATAGCCCTGTGCTGCAGCAGACCAAAGGCCCAGACCTGCTCTCCCAGACCCAGGGTCCGGGTCTGCTCCATTAGATCCTGGTGTTGGACCAGGAGTTTACAGGCCGTTTTCTCCACAGACCAAGATTCCAGGCCTCTCCTTGCACCAGACAGACCTCTGTAGCCCCAAGCTTCAGACCAGCCCCTACAGACCTAGCCTCGGGTAGTGTCCGTGGATTCGGTCTTTAGGCTGACCCCCACAGACCCAGGCTCCAGGCTGGCCCTTGACTTTAGGCTGACACCGGTAGATTGAGGTTCTAGGCTGCCTGAGCCCTATGTACCAAAGACCAAGGCTTGTTCCTGCAGGTTCACATTCAAGGCCGACCCAGTACCCACTGGACCGAACCTTCAGGCTACCCCCAAGAACCTCAGCACCAGCTCAAGACCCACATACCCAGGCTGCAAGCCAGCTCCCACAGCTTCGAGGTACAAGCTCACAGCAGTATATCCAGGCTACAGGCCTGACCTGACTGATATACTCCATGTGCTGGCTAGACCAGGAAGAAAGCCCCTCCTTTATGCAAGCAAGTAGTGGTCAGTGTTTGGGTAGAAAGGAAGATGCATTCCAGCTATGCTGAACAACAAAGAACAGCAGAAGGTGGTATTTATTTATTTATTTATTCCCTTCTTCAGTGAAATAAGCCTAACCCAATGGTAGAAGAGTCTGTCTTAAATCAGAAATGGTTTAACCGAATCATAACAGGAAATGGCTCCAGTTACAGCCCAGCTTGGTCTAGCTCCTATTGGGCGAACAAGGCACTCCATCTCTACTTCCTTTAATGCCGGACCTAGCAGGTAGCTCCCTTGAGGGGCTCTGGCACATCACACTGACTTTTGCCTTTGGGATTTCTGCTCTCAGAATAGCCTCAAGAAGACTAAGTAGTTGCCAAAGGAAGAAGCAGTAATCAGGAGCCCTGTCTCTAAATGTAGCTAATTTCTATTTAATTGGCCAGTAACTGAATTTAAAATAAACACCAGTTGGTAATCAAAAACAGGAGGATAAAGGCTGAGCAATTGTATAAGCAAGCTAGAATTACTAGGCCAAAACAAAGTTGAGGGGAAAGTGGAGAGACACGCTGCTTCAGAGAAAACATGGTTAAGGGAGGAGGAAGGCTGCAGCTGTGGGCCTCGCAGCTCTCATAAAGATTGATATCAGCCTCTACTTGTGTTTGTTAGCCATCAGCAAAACGGATTTTAATCACCAACTGGTCTTTAGTTATAAAGCATTTGTTCCTTTATTAAATAAAAATTAAAAACACATGTAAAGGGCAATTTAAAACTGTCAAACAAGATGAGCTCGGCACATCCTGGTGTATCCCCAGAGACAGAGGCAGAGCTTGGACAGTTTTCTAGAAAACCCTTAGCTCTCGGGCACTTGCAGAGCCCCTGGCTGCTGGCAGTCTAAGCTTGCAGGCAAACGTGGCTGCTCCCCTCCAGGGGAGGAATGTGGAATCCACAGGGCTGGAGCGAGGCACATCCTGCTGCCAAACCGTCCCCTGTGTTTGTAATTCCTGTCTTTCTGCACCACCCAAGATGTACAGACGTGTCTTGTAGAGACTCTTTCCTTTGCCTGTGCTGTTTGGCACTAGAAGAGGGGGTGAGAGGAGGAAAGAAAGAAAGAGAAAGGGAAGGGGCAAGTACTACTTTAGTAAGATCCCTAGGCAGTGAGCAAGTTCTTCAAATCAAGTTTTCCTCCAAGGTAGACATTTTCCAGTTAAACTTTAAACCCAAGTCTTTATCTATCTCCAAAAGGCAGGCTCTGTGTCTCCCTCCTAATTAGCATGAAATTATTTCTTTTTCTTTCGTTAGAAACTGAGGTCGATTTTTTTTTTTGAAGATAAAATTCATATCTCGGCTTAATGTTTATCTGATTCATTTGGAAGCAGGGCATTTTCATCAGAGGGACTAAAAAGCCCTGGGAGATTCAGTAAAGAAGGACCACGCGTGAGGGTCACAGTGAGTTGCACTTATCAAACCAGCTGCCCGGGGATGCTAAAGTGCTTTTTAAAATGGGAACTCATAAGTCTGCTCGGCATTTACTGTTTTCTAAGAGCCTTAGCTAAATTAATCACAGTACACAATAACCCTGTAAGGTAAAATAATGATTCCTGGTATTTTGAAAGCAATCAGTGATCCACAAAGAGGGAGGTAATGTCCTCCAGATCCAAGATTAAAACCCGCACATCGAGGGAGGCTTCACTCCCTTCCTGTCATCAAAGTCCAGCTTGTTCGTATCGGAGCAGGGCCTTGGCTGAGCTGAGCTGGGTCGGGCGGCCCATGGCCGCAGGAATGGCAGGCCGCTGCAAGCCCAGGCTGCCGGGCACAGTCGTCTTCTGGGGTGTGGGAACACCTTCTCGGGGGGCTGCTGAGGTTGTTTACTAATTATATATTCTCCTTGTAAGTGTTTAGGAGTCAGCCAGGCCTCCTGCTTGGGGACTCAAACCCCGCCAAGGCCTGCCGTGGCCACCCACACAGCGGGAAGCCTGTGCATGGGGTCCTGGTAACATCTGCGCAGGCGCAGCAACAGCCTGTAATCTGATTCTTTGAGCCAGAGCTGCGGATAAGTGTTTGTTTTATTTTTCTTTTCAGGTGATTCCACATCATCCGATTGTGGGGAAAGCCTGGGGTATCATGGAGGGAGGAGATTGACTGGAGTTATTTGAAAAGCATCAGCGAAACCCTGTAAATGACTGTGGAAGAGAATGGCACACTTCTCACTGCTGGAGCCTCTCCCAGGAGGAGCAAAGGGGACCCCAGGAGTTCTCTGGAAAGACAGTACTGCGCTTCGGTTCTCTTGTGTCAGGTGGGGAACTGTGAAGCAAGGCCCAGCTAAACAGTAATTCCAGCCACACCTGAGGAAGCGACCGGGAACCTGCTGGCTCCGGGTTGTGGCATTTGTGTACAGCAGTCTCCTTTCTCCATTGTCTCCCACAGAAAGAGCTCGGTCCCTTCCATTAAAGACGGCTGAATATTTTATTGACTAAAAACTGGGGGATGGAGTTGGATGGGAAACAAGTTTGAAGTGTGTTTTTTAGTTTATGTTGTTTATATTTTATGCATGGAATCGTTTATTTCTTTAAAAAATTTAAAACACTTCCCAAAATTCAGCAACTCGAGGGATAACTACAAATGTGTCATAGCAATATTTGGACACTTTAAAGATGATTTCAGGGACTATAGTGGTGATGGATGAGAGAAGAGACAACTTTTCTTAACTGTGACATTTTACCAGATGGGTCCAGACTTCCAAACCCAGAGCAAGCATTGCACATTCCATCCTGAAGCGCCTCCAGAAAGATCCTCCCGTCAGCCTTTGCAGTGAGGGGAGTTCATCATCCACCTCATCAAGGGGAATGCCCTCAAATTCACATAAAGTTTACTTGGTTAGTAAAGGAGGGCGGAGTAGGGAAAGCCGAGTTGGCTGGGCATGCATTCTGTGCTCATGTCCTTGAAGAAGCTGTGGTCATGCTTCTGCCTGGGGTGAGGACTTCACAGGCGTCAGCACTCACCCATTCAGGCCTGGGAACAAAGGGCAAGCTGCATGTCCCTGCACTCCCCCGCCCCTCTTCCGGGCAGCTCCATTCCAGTGCCCATCACATGGCCCTGGCATAAACCTTCCAAATAATTCTGATTTTGAATACCAAATTGACATGAAAAGTGCATTTAAGAAGCATGGGCACTGTCCACACTGAAAAACACGA